>QGSO01001354.1:0-18422 GCA_011037825.1 Carya cathayensis
CGCGTACTTCCTTCGCTACAACACTCATCAACACGATGCACATCACACGATGCATCGCCATACAACACGGAGTACACTACATGCGTACTCCCTTCCTTCTACGACACACATCATTACAGCGCACGTCGCGCGGCGCGTCGCTGCATTACACAGAGTACGCTACACGCGTATTCTCTTCACACAACCCGCCGTATCACATCTACGGCATCCATCTCACGCCTATACTTCACAGCACAGTCCACAAAATACACAATCAAACTCAACACTTCACAACCACACTTCCCTTCACAACTACGCAACGAACTCCACAAATACAACTACACAATTCACAAACCAACCAACTAACTATTTTAACGTAAAATAACTAGAGATAGAAGGTTATACCATCGACGGGATAACCCGTGCGTCGCTCGTTGTTCGTCACGAACATGCGTCGGAGGAACGTACGTGGCGGCGTACGGTGGCTGTCCACCACATAAAGTGGTAGTTTGGGCTTGAGAAAGGCTAGGCGTGGTCTTGGAAGACTCATGATTTTACAGCTGTCGGTGAAGAACAAAATACGTGATTTACGGAAAAGATAAACTATACGCGTGATTCCAGATGAGGGTAAAGACAAGAGAGATGTGATTGCTGTCGGGAAATAATCCAAAACTGATAATTTTAGCGGGCTGTTACACCTATAGTAGTGATTAGGTACAAATCTCCGCCTCATGAGAGCTTTCAACTCTCCCCATGTCTCTACAGGCCTTTCATGATTCCTCCTCCTAGTGGTCACTAATTGATCCCACCAAATAATAGCATAATCAGTGAATTCAATTACTGCCAACTTCACTTTCTTCTCCTCAGAGTAATTATGACAATCAAATACCAACTCTATTTTTTTCTCCCACTCTAGATAAACCTCTGGGTCAGTTCTACCTTGAAAAGATGGTATTTTCATTTTGATGCTCCCCAAGTCTCTATCGACACCATCCCGACCCCTAGGTTCCCCTCAAATCCTCTTTCAGCCTAACTCCTCTACGTCTACCCAACCCAATTTCAGATGTTAGGTCTTCCTCATCCTCATCATCTCCTTCATTCTCATATGTATTTTCAACCCTAGGCTCACGTCGCCTCCGATTTCTCCCACCTTGCAAATTTCTAATCTCTGCTTGTTGTTGATTCATCCTATCCTCCATTTCCCTGAATAGCATGTTCATCCTCTCAAACTGTTGTTGCATGGCTTGCAACACAAATGAGTTATCTGCTATCCCCTTGGGTGATGAGCCACTATGGTGAGACATTGTAATGTGCTGCAAAAAAAATGTTAGCGGAAAAAGAAAGGACCTCACACGCTCCCTTACGTGTTTACACTCGAATAATGGCACTCTACTCGTGTATCACATTCTTAATTGGCTTTTTCCCGATAATGATCTCACACTCTCTTGCCTTTTACCTCGAGTTTTCCCAATCAAGTTCTTTTAGAACTAATTGAACTCAATCAAGACAAAATAACCTTGTTTAATCCCAACTAGCAATTAGATCCAAGAAACAAGAACAAGAGAAATACGGAAGGAAAGAAACGACACGAGAATCACGGAAATTATATGAATGGAAGAGTAATTATGAAATAAATACCAACTAGAAATATGTATTCAGCCCCTTTTAAGATAAAGGCTCAATCTCCTCTTGTTCTTGATTGAACGTTTGAACTTATCAAAGGTAAATCACAACCTTTGTGGCGTTCCTCCTTTGTAATCAGGGTTCCTGAGACAGGTTCTTCAACGGGTCTAGATTTTAATATAATCTAGGTTCTTGAAACGGGTTATCAACGGGTCTAGATCCTCCATCCATAGACTTGAGTTTGGCTTTCTTGGGTTGGTTTTCCAATATTGTTGTTGGGTCTCAAAGCGAGTCGATTGAGGTTCACATCATTTGGTATTCAGAGCAAGGTTTCCAATCAGGTCTGATTCTATCTTTTATTTATTGCATCATAAATTCTAGGGCCAATGTTCTAGGATTTGCCAAAACAAAAAAAAAAAAAGAAATTCGTTTTTCTAGGGCTGCCAAAATTTGCACCATCTAGGGTTTGAAATTTCTAGGGTTTCATTCATTCCCTTCTATTCCTTGTCAATTTTTATGTGTTTGAATTCAATTGTTTGCTTATCACAATTGAATATTTCTGTTCGTGGTTGAATTGTTGAGAAAAGAAAAGAAAGGAAAGGAAAGGAAAAGAAAAGAAAAGAAAAGAGAAGAAAGGAAAAGAAAAGAAAAGAAAAGAAAGGAAAGGAAAAGACAAGAAAAGAAAAGAAAGGAAAAGAAAAGAAAAGAAAAAAAAAGCCCTTGGCCAAAATACAAGGCCTTCCCAAAAACTCTAGTTCAAAAGAAATAAGACATGTGGGCTAAGCATCCTCAAACCCACTTATTCTAAACTAATAATAAAAATCCTTTTTAAACAAATTGAAAGCCTTAATATCTAAAGGCCCTATCTCTAAGTCAAGTCTTCCACAGCTTGGATCAGGTGGATCAAAGCTGGTTCTTCTTCTTTCAAGCCCATCTTGAGTGTTGGGCTCTTGCTAGCTTCTGCCCAAGTGGCTTGTACTAATCCTTGCATTGCTTCCTTGATCTTCTTAGCTCTTGATCTTGTAATTGGCCCATCTGGAACTTGCAAAGGATCTTTAAGAGCAGGCCCACCTTGGTTCCCATCAGATAATAACAGGAAAAGTATCACCTGGACCAAGGAAAGCATGCTTTAAACCCTTAGGCAGAGGTTTCAGTTCAACTTTGGGTGCTTCCACACTTGAAGGAATTTGTTTTTCCTCTTTCTTAGGCAACTCCTCAAACTTCGGTTGCCAGGCCCGAGTGCCAAAATCCTGAGTTCTATAAAAAATAGCACAAATATCAACTACATCAGATGGATTACTGATAGAATCAAACTCAGAATTAACAAGAAAATACTCAAGGGGGTCAAAATCATGAGCTATAGAAACTACTCTTTCTATGAGTGAGTCAATCATGTATGTCTGGTGGCTCTCATCATCATCTTCTGGTTGTTTTGCAATATGGAAGATATTCACCTCGAGAGTCATGTTTCCAAAAGAAAGCTTCATGAGCCCATTTCTGCAATTAATAAGAGCATTAGCAGTGGCAAGGAAAGGCCTACCTAAAATCATAGGAATTTTAGAAGTAGTATCAACAACAGAGCTAGTGTCAAGGATTAGGAAATCAACAGGATAATAAAATTTATCAATTTGAATTAGAACATCCTCTACCACACCCCGGGGTACTTTGACTGAACGGTCAGCCAATTGTAATACCACAGTGGTTGGTTTGATTTCTCCCAACCCCAACTGCAAATAAATAGAATATGGCATTAGATTCACGCTAGCTCCTAAATCTAACAAAGCTTGCCCAAACTCATGATTTACAATGCTGCATGCAATGGTTGGGCAACCAGGATTCTTGTACTTGGGAGGAATCCGCTGCTCAATTAGAGCACTAACTTGCTCTGTCAGGAATGCTGTCTTCTTCACATGGTGCTTCCTCTTTAACTGTACACAAATCTTTAATAACTTTTGCATAAGTAGGACTTTGTTTAATAACATGCAGAAGAGGGTGTAAGTCCCTCATAAAAATAGCTCACTAAGCGCCAATTCTCATATCCATGGTGAGGACACATACTCAATAGCTCCTTAAATCTCTCCCAAGACTGATACAAAGTCTCACTGTCCTTTTGTGCAAAGGTGGAGATTTGCCTTTTTAAAGCATTGGTCTTATGTTGGGGAAAGTATTTATTAAATAAGATCTGAGTCATCTCATTCCATGACCCAATAGATCGTGGTCTCAGTGAGTATAGCCAACTCTTAGCTCTATCCTTCAAAGAGAAAGGAAAGAACTTAAGTCTCACAATGTTATCAGTTCCATTATGACTATGAAATGTCGCAACTACTTCCTCAAACTCTCTAATGTGCACATATGGATTTTCATATTCCAAGCCATGAAAAGTAGGGAGTAACTGTATCATCCCTGTCTTAAAATCTAATTGGCGAGTATTAGCTGGAAATATAATGCATGATGGTGTGGCTGTGCGTGTAGGATGGAGGTAATCTTAAAGGGTCCTAATGGGTTGATCTTCGTGTTCACTCATTTTCTCAGAATAAGAAAAATTATCAAATAAATGATTAGAAGAAAAAAAAATTATAAAAAGAAAAAGAAAATAAAATAAAGATGCAATAAGCTAAAAGAGGGAACGAAGTTACCGCATTTACAAACTGCTGAAAAGAAAAATTATCTAACAATTCTTCTACTGTTTCCCCGGCAACGGCGCCAAATTCGGTATTTTAATTATTCTTAATTCATTGGATAACTCAATTAGGAATTCAATTCCCCAAATTCTCAATCGAAAGGTATAGATTTATAAACCAAAATTAAACCAAATGTAACCCTTTGAAAAATCATTCATCACTTTTAAAATACATAAATTACTATCCCTATTGAGAAAATTCAACGACGACAATATACTCAAGGAGCGATATTGCAGCCAAGAACTAAATCAATATAGATAAATAATTGATCCAAACATAATCAAAGAACCAATCCATTCAATAGAAAAAGCATGACTGAATCCATAAATAGAATAAATTCTATGATTATTCGGAGAATAAAACATCAACGATGAATTGAGAATGATAAAACAAAAGAGTTTTTGTAACAGCCCGCTAAAATTATCAGTTTTGGATTCTTTCCCGATAGCAATCACATCTCTCTCGTCTTAACCCTCTATCTTTAGTTATTTATGTTTAACATAGTTGATTTGGTTGGCTGTAGACTGTGTAGTTAGTGTTTGTGGAGTTCGCTGCGTAGTTGTGAAACGAAGTGTGGTTGTGAAGTGTTAGGCTTGATTTTGTAGTTTTGTGGACTGTGCTGTGAAGTATAGGCGTGAGATGGATGCCGTAGATGTGATACGGCGGGTTGTGTGAAGAGAATACGCGTGTAGCGTATTCTGTGTAATGCAGCGACGCGCCGCGCGACATGCGCTGTAGTGATGTGGGTCGTAGAAGGAAGGGAGTACGCATGTAGTGTACTCCGTGTGGTATGGCGATGCATCGTGTGATGTGCATCGTGTTGATGAGTGTTGTAGCGAAGGAAGTACGCGTAGGCGTACTCCGTGTCGCGTAGCGATGCACCGTGAGACGTGTATCGCAGTGATGGGTTTTGTAGTGTGAATGGAAGAGAGTTCACGTGAGTGTACTCTGTACTAAGTCGTGATACACCGGATGGCGTGTCACAAAGGGTTGAATGGCGTAGCAGAGAAGTGTGGAGCGTATGGTGTAATGTTGGGAAACTGTATGACAGTGTCCCGAAGCAGTGATGATATGGATTATAGTCCGGGATGACTGGTGTCATCTTGTGGTTGACTATGGCTAAGAGTATATGGATTGAGAAATGAGTTGTTTGTTTGGTTGTTATTGATAATTTTAATGAACTTGTTTTAGTGCAAAGGCTTTCTGAAGTCAATTTATCTCTTCCGAGTATAGTGAAACCTCAAGTTGGCCGTGGTGTTGCAAGTGCTTACAATATGGCAATTGAGTTCAGAAGTGAAAATCTTAAGGACTTGAGTGTTCCTCTTCCAGCTGTTGTGCAGTTCCTCGTGTCTCGCGCTCTATTCTCATAGAACGCGACGATCGAGGTAAGTTAGCCTCTAACTTACTATCAGTTTATTGTGTATGTGTGATGGGTAAGAGAACTATAATTTATGTATGTATGTTCTCGTATATGCCATGTCATGCTATGTCATTACATGTTTATCTGCTATGTATGATTTAATCTCTCATGAATAATTATCTGTTACATAATCTTTTCTGTCATACAATGTTGTATGTTATAAGTATGCCATGTTAAGTATGCCATAAGATACATGTATGCCATTAAATGTTTATGATTAAATCATATTGTGCCATTTACAAGCATACGCCATGTTAGAAAAGTATATGATATTAAATAATATCTCATGCATTAAGAAAGATAAGACATGTTATGTTACGTATAATACGTGGGGCCACAACAACTGTGGAGTACGTATTATATTTTATGTTACGTATAATGCGTGGGGCCACAACAACTGTGGAGTACGTATTATATTTTATGTTACTTATAATGCGTGGAGTACGTATTATATTTTATGTTACTTATAATGCGTGGGGCCACAACAACTGTGGAGTACGTATTATATTTTATGTTACTTATAATGCGTGGGGCCACAACAACTGTGGAGTACGTATTATATTTTATGTTACTTATAATGCGTGGGGCCACAACAACTGTGGAGTACGTATTATATTTATGTTACTTATAATGCGTGGGGCCACAACAACTGTGGAGTACGTATTATATTTTATGTTACTTATAATGCGTGGGGCCACAACAACTGTGGAGTACGTATTATATTTTATGTTACTTATAATGCGTGGGGCCACAACAACTGTGGAGTACGTATTATATTTTATGTTACTTATAATGCGTGGGGCCACAACAACTGTGGAGTACGTATTATATTTTATGTTACTTATAATGCGTGGGGCCACAACAACTGTGGAGTACGTATTATATTTTATGTTACTTATAATGCGTGGGGCCACAACAACTGTGGAGTACGTATTATATTTATGTTACTTATAATGCGTGGGGCCACAACAACTGTGGAGTACGTATTATATTTTATGTTATGTGTATTCATGGGGCCACAACAACTGTGGAGCATGAAGTATGGGGCCACAACAACTGTGGAGCATACACTACATGAGACACAGCAATTGTGACATGTAGAATACGTGGGGCCACAACAACTGTGGAGTACGTATTATGTTTTATGTTACTTGAATACGTAGGGCCACAACAACTGTGGAGTACGTATTAACGCACGTTATTAATCAAGACAATTGAATAAGATTTCAAGTTTATGTTAAGTCCAGTTTCAGATCAAATACATGATAAGTCAAGTTTTAGATCAAGTCCATGTTATGTTATACTCACGTACATGTTATGTTCAAGTTTATGTTATTTTCAAGTTCTTATTTATGTTATGCAGGTTTACGTTCATGCTATATTTCAAGTCCATGTTATGTTTCATGTTCATGTTATGTTGTTTGTTCATGTTATGTTTTAAGCTTAAGTTCATGCCATGTTAAGTCAAGTTCAGTTCACGCTTAAGTTCTGGTTAAGTCATGCTATATGTCAAGTTATACTATGTTTATGTATGACTATAATTATGCATTTATGCTTTTACTGCCATGCATGCATTTTTAACCTGTGTGTGAGTTTTATGTTAACTTACTGAGATTTGTAATCAAATCTCACTGTGGTAGTCCCAACTACCATTCCCCCCGAATGGTAGATCTTGTTACAGGACCCAAAGGAGAATTGGAATCTGACCAACTGAATACGGTCGACTAGGCCACGGTGCGATGTTGATGATGGTATAGTATTTAACTTAGGTTAATACTTGTACTTTTGGAGTTGTATCTCAAGTATTCTTTTGATCACAACCATTTTAGACTAGTGTGGTGATCACGGCTTTTTAGTATGCCTTTATGTATGAAATATGTTTCAAGTATTTGGGATATTTTTGGTTTGGTGCATAGTTTTGCTAAAGAGAAAAATTATCCGCTGCGAATATTGCATAATGCTAGATGCATGTTAGGAACATTGCATCTTATCTGTCATGAACGGGGGCAGGTAACCTTGTGTTGCATGTCTCGACGCTTCAAATGTCTGTTCAATCCCAAGCGGAATTTGGGGGCGTCACAGTTTTAGTAATTGAAGATCAAATACATAAATTAAAAATAAATTAAAAATACCATCTAATGTGCAAGTTCATCCCTAGCCCTACTTGAGAATTTAGTTACCCATAAATATACTGGACAACAAAAATCTCCAGAGAAAATTGAAGCGAACGGTGGCCATAGAAGTGATTTTCTCCTCTCTTCAGATCTGCTTCTTGTGCCTCCACCCCTTTATTTCGTGCTAATGATATGCTTATATAGGGTAGGAAAGAAACCCTAATGTCATCTTAATTTCCGCATAAAAAAATCGCCTAAATTTTAGGACTTATCTTGGTAGCCACGTACATGCTCCAGGAGTTCGAATTTGGAAATCTTTATTAGAGGAAAATTTATAGCCCTTTAAGATAGCTTTCTAAATCATCAAGAATAACATCAATCTGATATGTGAGTAAAAAGTTACGGTCAAAATACTAAAGTATATCCAGACTGTCTCCTAGCGAATTTCGGATTTGGACTTCTTGTGGTTTCCTTTTGTGATTTCTTTTTCTTTTCTTCCAAATTGCTCTCAAACCCCATGAAATTCCTCCTTTGAATATGACTGGGCTTGACTTACTCTTTTATAAACTCTGAAATTAAACATAAAAAAATGCTTAGGAGTATCCAAATATAAATAGAAACTCAATTCAAGAATACACATTAATTCCTATGATTTCTCTTCACATTTTGGTATTTTAATCTAATAATAGGGTATTTAGAGTGCACTTTCGCACACTCATCAGGTGTACACACACTCTCATAGGAAACTAGGCATATACAAGCAACAAGTAAACATTGATCTTATGATAGGAACACTAACAAATGAGACTTCTACCACTCTTTCCAAAAGCTTACTTAGGATCAGAACGGTCAACACAAAGGGTTGTAATGTGGCTTGGGTTCGGGCCTATATGAAAAAAAAGGAAGAAAAGGATTCAAAAGACTTCCAAGTACATACAAAGGGAATTTTATTAAATATCTCAGTAAACCACACTTCTCAATTGATGTACTCTCCACTTGTCAGATCATCAAATAATAATGCTTTTCCTTCTTCTTCCTCTTCTCTGTTTTTTTTTTTTTTTACAATTTGATAGACAAACACATTCCACTTTGGTATTCTTTCCATTTCTGCCAACCCTTTTTTTGTTTTTTCAGAGCTCACTCAATTTCACACTTTGCAACGTGTACTCTTCTCCTTTTTTTTCTGTTTTCTTCTTCTTCTTTTTTTTGAATTGAAAATGATAAAATAAAAGAAAGAAAATGAAAATTCCACACCTAGTATACACTTGGAAGTAAAAATGATAGAAAAATCAGTATATACTCCAATGTGGAGAGGTATGGATGATATGAGCATATGAAAAGAAAAAGATTCGTGTTTATTGGCTCAAAGTTGGCTACTAGGGGTCTATGATGGAAATGGATAGCTTGAAAGGCTCAAACGTTGATCCTAAGTTGACCTTCGTCATATCCCAAGTATATCCACCATCTTACCACAAACCATGTAATGATATTCTCAAAAGAAGTGCACAATTCAACAGATCAATGAACGCTTATTACAATTTACTGCATTTGTAGGCTCTCAATCCTCTCCAAACTCACAAAAATACTTAAGCAAAAGAGTTCTCTAACTACATGTGTCAAACGACCATCTTACCACAAATCTTGGAGGAGTGCATTAAGGGTTCTGTGAATGCTTCAGCAAAAATGATTATGGTGGGTTTGGTGAATTCACGAAGATGGCTATGAATGAGAATGAATACACATGTAAAAATGATCCACGTGTGATGCAAATTAAAAAAAATTGACACATGAAAATATGTCACAGAGTTTCAACATGCATTTTAAATACTGAATTTGCACCACCACCCCCCAATTTAAATGAAACATTGTCCTCAATGTTTAAGAATCAAAATTGAATGGGGAGTAACTGAAAAAGGTAGAATACACCTGATGAGTGACATGGGTAGCTCGCTATGCACCAATGATGATAACCTGAACTGACAGAATAAAACTAACCTACAAACAAAAACAATGAAAACAACAGCAAACAAAAAGGAAAAGAAAGAAAATAAGAGAAAATAAAAATAAAACAAAACAAAATAAATAAAGAAAAACATACCTGGTTGGTGTGGTCAAGGTTGATAGACTTGATCCACAAGTAGAATGTCTTCCACTTCCGGAACTTGCCTATTAATTAATACTTTAAGGCGTTGACCATTTACTTTAAAGATCCGACCATCCTTAGGATCTTCTATTTCTACTGCCCCATTTACAAAAACATTCTTTACTATAAAAGGGCCAATCCACCTAGACCGAAGTTTTCCTGGGTGCTTGTAAAGTCCAAAATCATATAAGTATATTCGGTCATTAGGCTCATAACTCTTCCTAAGAATATTTTTACCATAAAATGCTTTCATTTTAACCTTATAAATTTTATATTTATGCAAAGGTTTCAATTTAACTCTTGATGCTTTCATACTTACAGGAATTTGTCTTTTACCTTTGTTAGGCAACACTTCAAATTTCGGTTGCCAAGCCCGTGTGCCATAATCTTGAGTTTCATCAAAAATAGCAAAAGTATCAGTAACATCAGATGAATCACTAATAGTATCAAACTCAGAATTAACAAGGGAATATTCAAGGGGATCAAAATCATGAGTTGTGTGAACTCCCTTGTCTACGAGTGCATCAATCATGTACGTTTGGTAGCACTCATCATCTATTGGCTGTTTCTCAATATGGAAAATGTTGACCTCTATGGTCATATTTCCAAAAGATAGCTTCATCAACTTATTCCTGCAATTTATAAGTGCATTAGCCGTAGCAAGGAAATGTCTACCTAATATGAGAGGAATCTTAGAGTTAGACTCAACAACTGATTGAGTGTCCAAAATTAAGAAATCAACAGGATAATAAAATTTGTCAATTTCGATCAAAACATCCTCAACTATCCCTCTCGGTTTCTTAACTGAACGATCAGCCAACTGAAGCACAACAGAAGTAGGCTTAATTTCACCCAAACCGAGCTGCAAATAAACGGAATAAGGCATCAAATTAACACTAGCTCCTAGATCTAGCAAGGCTTGTCCAACCTAATGATTCCTAATAGTACATGCAATCGTTGGACAACCAGGATCCTCGTACTTGGGAGGAATTCGCTGCTCAATTATAGCACTAACTTGCTCTGTCAGAAATGCTGTCTTCTTAACATGGTGCTTCCTCTTAACTGTACACAAATCTTTAAGAACTTTTGCATAAGTGGGAACTTGTTTAATAACATTCAAAAGAGGAAGGTTAATCTTTACCTGCCTGAGGTTCTCCAAGATATCATTACTAGAATCTAAAGTTCGCATACCAGAGTTTAAAGCTTGAGGAAATGGTACCTTAACTGGACTCTTGATTATCTCAGCTTCCTTAGGGAACTCAATACTATCATTGCTTTGTTCCTCTTCAACATCCTCTGGCTTTTCAGTTGTTGAGATGTGTAAGGACTTATCACTTCTTGTCACAATGGCATTGACCTTTTTCAAATTTTTTTGTGCCATATGCTGACCTTGGGGTGTGGATTGAGTTTGAGAAGGAAACTTGCCACGCTCATTCACACTCAAGGAGTTCATTATCTTGGATATATGACTCTTTATCTCTTTGTTTTCTTCAACAACCTGCATAATCAAATATTCAAACTTTCGATTAGTTTTACTCTGTGCCTCAATAAAAGCATGTAAAGTATCTTCTAAGGGACTCCTAGAAGATGAAGGTGCATGATATGGTCTAGGGGGTTGTGTAGGTGGCTGGTTTTCAGACTTCTAGCTAAAATTGGGGTGATTACGCCACCCCGGATTATAGGTATTAGAGAAAGGTGTAAAAGGCTTCTTGTACATACCTAAGGCATTACATTGTTCCTCGTACATCCCTCTCATCTCAGCAAATGTGGGACACTCTTGGGCAAGGTGATCTACCCCGCCACATACAAAACATTGTCCAAAAGACTCTGCATGATTAACCATGTGTGTTGGCTTTAAGTCTTTATTCTTCAACACCTCTAGCTCCTTAGTGAGCATCTCAACCTTAGCCTTTAGGTTTTAGGTTATCCTCTTCCCTGAAATGGTAAATTTCTGAAATGGTAAATTCCACCACCATTTAGGTGTCCTGCAGGTCGTGACCTATTTGTGCTTTCAGTAGCACTAGGTCCAATTCAAGTGTGAGCTTTTTCAGCAAGCTCATTAAGGTATTCTATGGCCTCATCAGGATCCTTCTGTAAGAACTCACAATTACACATCATCTCCACAAATTGGCACTCTCTAGGTGTAAGTCCCTCATAAAAATAGCTCACTAAGCGCCAATTCTTATACCCATGGTGAGGACACATACTCAATAGCTCCTTAAATCTCTCCCAAGACTGATACAAAGTCTCACTGTCCTTTTGTGCAAAGGTGGAGATTTTCCTTTTTAAAGCATTGGTCTTATGTTGGGAAAAGTATTTATTAAAGAAGACCTGAGTCATCTCATTCCATGACCCAATAGATCGTGGTCTTAGTGAGTATAGCCAACTCTTAGCTCTATTCTTCAAAGAGAAAGGAAAGAACTTAAGTCTCACAATTTTATCAGTTGCATTTTGACTATGAAAAGTCGCAACTACTTCCTCAAACTCCCTAATGTGCACATATGGATTTTCAGTTTCCAAGTCGTGAAAAGTAGGGAGTAACTGTATCATCCTTGTTTTAAAATCCAATTGGCGAGTATTAGCTGGAAATATGATGCATGATGGTGTGGCTGTGCGTGTAGGATGGAGGTAATCTTGAAGGGTCCTAGTGGGTTGATCTTCGTGTTCACTCATTTTCTTAGAATTAGAAAATTATCAAATAAATGATTAGAAAAATTAGGCTCTGACTCTGTGATGGGCCCCAAGGCAGACCAAGTCTTAAAGATCAATTACAAGATTAAGAGCCGTGAAGATCAAGGGAGCAATGCAAAAATTGGTGCAAATGAAGCTAGCAAGAGCCCAACACTCATGATGGGCTTGAAGGAATGAGAACCAGTTTTGATCCACCACCTGATCCAAACTGTGGAAGACTTGACTTAAAGATAGGGCCTTTAGATATTAAGGCTTTCAATTTGTTTAAAAGGATTTCTATTATTAGTTTAGAATAAGTGGGTTTGAGGATGCTTAGCCCACATGTCTTATTTCTAATGAACCAGGGTTTTTGGGAAGGCCTTGTATTTTGGCCAAGGGCTTATTTGGAAAGATATTATTTTATTTTAAACTAGGGTTCAGAAGTACTGTAGCACGACACTGTTCATTCTACAGTATCGTGCGTCTACTGTTCACTGAAGGGCATTTTTGAGAGTAGGGTCTCAAATTTTAGTCTAGGATTTTCTCATGTTTTGAGGAGGGCATTTAAAGGATGTAACCGGCCACTCCAAGGTTTAGACTTTTATTCTGAATTTTAATTGTGAGTGAGTTTTCTCCTCTTGTTCTTGATTGAACTCTTGAACTTATCAAAGGTAAATCACAACCTTTGTGGCTTTCCTCCTTGTAATTTGGGTTCTTGAGACGTGATTTCAACGGGTCTAGATTTTAATATAATCTAGGTTCTTGGAACGAGTTCTAAACGGGTCTAAATTCTCCATCCATAGACTTGAGTTTGGCTTTCCCGGGTTGTTTTTCCAATATTGTTGTTGGGTCTCAAAGCGGTCGATTGGGGTTTACATCATTTGGTATTCAGAGCAAGGTTTCCAATCAGGTCTGATTCTATCTTTTATTTATTGCATCATAAATTCTAGGGCTCCAATGTTCTAGGGTTGCCAAAAAAAAAACAAACACAGAAATTCGTTTTTTTTTCTTGGGCTGCAAAAATTTGCACCATCTAGGGTTTCATTGATTCCCTTCTATTCATTGTCAATTTTTATGTGTTTGAATTCAATTGTTTGATTATCACAATTGGATATTTCTGTTTGTGGTTGAATTGTTGAGAAAAGAAGAGAATAAAAAAGAAAAGAAAGGAAAGGAAAAGAAAAGAAAAGAAAGGAAAAGAAAAGAAAATTCAAAAAAAAAAAAAAAGGAGAGAAGGATTTTGGGTATGAAATACTTTGCCATATGAAATTGAGTGCTTTGTCATTGATTAAGCCTTATCTTCAAACGGGCTAAATATATCTTTCTAGTTGGTACCTTGTTTCGTAATTACTCTTTCCAGCGTATAAATTCCTTGAGTCTCGAGTCATTTTATTCCTTCCGTGTTTTCTTTTGTTCTTGTTTCTTGGACCTAATTACTAGTTTGAGCAAAACAAGGTTGTATTGTCTTGATTGAGTTAAATTAGTTCTTAAAGAACTTGAGTGGGAAAACTCTTGAGATAAAAGGCAAGAGAGTGTGAGATTATTATCGGGAAAAAGCCAATTGAGAGTGAAACACGAGTGAAGTGCCATTATTTGAGTTTAAAAACGTAAGGGAGCATGTGAAGTCTTTTTTCCTCTAACATTCTTTTTTGTGCAGAGCATATGATGTCTCATAAAAATGACTGATCACCAAAGGAGATGGTAAGATAACTCATTTTTTGTGTTGCAGTCCATGCAACAAAAGTTTGAAAGGTTAAATTTGAAGTTGGGAGAAATGAGGGATAGGATGGATCAACAAGGAGTAGCGATTAGAAATCTACGAAGTGTGGGAGATAGGAGGAGACGTGAGCCTAGTATTGAGAATGGGTACGATAAGAATGGAGAGTATGGCGAGTCACTTGTTGTTAGGTGTGCTCCCAATACAGAAATTAAGATGGATGATATAGAGCAGCAAAGAGAGAACATTTTCCATACTAGATGCCACATCAATAGCAAGGTTTGTAGTATGATCATTGATGGAGGGAGTTGTACTAATGTGGTTAGCACTACTTTAGTTGAGAAATTGAATTTACCTACCTTGAAACACCCTAGACCATACAAGTTGCAGTGGTTGAATGATTGTGGGGAGGTTAGGGTAAATAAGCAAGTGCTAGTATCTTTTTCAATTAGGAAGTATAAGGATGAGGTCCTTTGTGATGTAGTGCCTATGCATTGTGGTCATATTTTGTTGGGGAGGCCGTGGCAGTGTGATAGGAGAGCGATCTATGATGGGTTCAGGAACATGTACAGTTTTGAAAAGGATGGAAAAACAATCAAACTTGCTCCTTTAACTCCAACACAGGTCCATGAGGACCAACTGAAGTTGAAAAGTGAGGTTGATCAAAAAAGAAAGAGAGAAAGTGAGATTGATCAGAAAAGAAAGAGTGAGAATGAGATTGACGAAAAAAAAAATAATGAGACCAAAAATGAGAGAGAGAGAAAAATGGGAGAGAAAAAAGATGAGTGTGAGGCTGAAACCTCAAGACAAAGAGAGAATGAGTTGAAAAACATTTCTAAGGCTGAGAGTTCAAAAAAAGATGTCGAAAAAGAGAGTGAAAGAAAAGAGAGTGGAAAGGAAAAAGAGATTGAAAGAAATGAGGGTGAGGTTGAAACCTCAAGAAAAAAAGAGAGTGAAAAGAAAGAGGAGAGTGAAGAAAGTGAAAGAAAAACAAAGAGAGAATTGAGTTTTTATGCTAAGGCAAGTTTTAATACTAACCTTGACGCACCTTTGCCTAGTATTGTTGTTTCTTTGTTGCAGGGATATAAGGTCGTTATTCCTAGCAGTGTGTTTAGTGGATTGCCACCTATTAGAGAGATNCAAACGATTATGCAACACGTCTAAAATCTTTTTTACACCAAAATGATCACTCCAATTATATGCGACCTCAATGAATGGTTCAATGGTCTTAATTAGTGGCTAAAGATAGGTCTTAATTGATGGCTCAATGGTCTTAATTAGTGGCTAAAGATTGATCTCAATTAATGGTTCAATGGTCTTAATTAGTGGCTATGTATGGTTATACAAATAAGTTTATAACACTCCCCGTTTGGATGACCACACTACAACAAAAATAGGTTTTAGTGACAGATGAAACTGTCATAAGAAATGAGAAAAACGTCACGCAAAACATTTGTTGACGGTCAAAAATCGTCACCACCACTGTCACGTAATGTGCGTCACGGATTACATTTGGTGACAGTTTACTGTACAACCGTCACTAAAAATATTTTTAGTGACGGTTGAGGATGTGCCGTTTGAAATAACGTTCGAACGTATTATTTTCTGTGACGGTTAGAATCTGTCACAGAAAAGTACGTTCGAACTTAAAATATTACGTTCGAACGTAAAAAGAACGAACTGACATCTGAACGATAAAAGGTAATGTTTGTTGATTATAATTCGGACGTATTATATAAATGTTTGAACGTTTATACGTGCGAACGTTACGTTCGAAACTAGAATCCGACGTAAACAAAATAATGTCCAAACGTTTTTATCATAACGTTCGGATGTTAATTCGAATGTTAAGAGAGTAGAGTTCAAACGTTCTGGGAGTATCATTTGCCATTCATTCACTCATTGCATGAACATTTGCGGGAATATCATTTGCCATTCATTAACATGATGTATGAACGTTTGTGGCAATATCATTTGCCATTTATTGACTTGTCGTATTAACGTTTGTGGGAATATTATTTGCCATTCATTGAGATCACGTATAATTGGAGTGATCATTTTGGTGTAAAGAAGACTTTAGATGTGTTTCATGAACGTTTGTGGGAGTATCATTTTCCATTCATTGAATTGTTGCATGAATGTTTACGAGGGTATCATTTGTCATTATTAGAGTTTGCATATAAGAAGACCATGCATACTACTATTTCTCATTCATCTTTTGAAGGTGCTTTTGGTTTTAATCCACTTATACATTTTGATTTAATGCATTTACCGGTTGATGACAGAAATAGCTTGGATGGACATTTCCAAATTTTTGATAAAATTAATGATACTTCATATCTAGTAGATCTTCCAGGTAAGTATCATGTGTTTGCTATTTTCAATATTACTGATCTATTTCTGTTTGATCCAAGTGGAGATTCGAGGTCGAATCCTTTTGAGGAGAGGGGGAATGATGGGCCCCAAGGTGGACCAAGTCTTAAGGATCAATTACAAGATTAAGAGCCACAAAGATCAAGGGAGCAATGCCAAAATTGGTGCAGATGAAGCTAGCAAGAGCCCAACACTCATGATGGGCTTGAAGGAATGAGAACCAGTTTTGACCCACCTGATCCAAACTGTGGAAGACTTGACTTAAAGATAGGGCCTTTAGATATTAAGGCTTTCAATTTGTTTAAAAGGATTTCTATTATTAGTTTAGAATAAGTGGGTTTGAGGATGCTTAGCCCATTAGTCTTATTTCTAATGAACCAGGGTTTTTGGGAAGGCCTTGTATTTTGGCCAAGGGCTTATTTGGAAATATATTATTTTATTTTAAACTAGGGTTCAGAAGTATTGTAGCACGACACTGTTCATTCTACAGTACCGCGCGTCTACTGTTCACTGAAGGGCATTTTTGAGAGTAGGGTCTCAAATTTTAGTCTAGGGTTTTATCATGTTTTGGGGAGGGTATTTAAAGGATGTAACCAGCCACTCCAAGGTTTAGACTTTTATTCTGAAATTTTAATTGTGAGTGAGTTTTCTCCTCTTGTTCTTGATTGAACTCTTGAACTTATCAAAGGTAAATCACAACCTTTGTGGCGTTCCTCCTTGTAATTTGGGTTCTTGAGACGTGATTTTAACGGGTCTACATTTTAATATAATCTAGGTTCTTGGAACGAGTTCTAAACGGGTCTAAATTCTCTATCTATAGACTTGAGTTTTGTGACGCCCCAAATTCCGCTTGGGATTGAACAGACATTTGAAGCGTCGAGACATGCAACACAAGGTTACCTGCCCCTGTTCATGACAGATAAGATGCAATGTTCCTAACATGCATCTAGCATTATGCAATATTCGCAGCGGATAATTTTTCTCTTTAGCAAAACTATGCACCAAACCAAAAATATCCCAAATACTTGAAACATATTTCATACATAAAGGCATACTAAAAAGCCGTGATCACCACACTAGTCTAAAATGGTTGTGATCAAAAGAATACTTGAGATACAACTCCAAAAGTACAAGTATTAACCTAAGTTAAATACTATATCATCATCAACATCGCAGAGTGGCCTAGTCGACCGTATTCAGTTGGTCAGATTTCAATTCTCCTTTGGGTCTTGTAACGAGATCTACCATTCGGGGGGAATGGTAAGACAATTGAATAAGATTCCAAATTTATGTTAAGTCCAGTTTCAGATCAAATACATGATAAGTCAAGTTTTAGATCAAGTCCATGTTATGTTATACTCACGTACATGTTATGTTCAAGTTTATGTTATTTTCAAGTTCTTATTTATGTTATGCAGGTTTACGTTCATGCTATATTTCAAGTCCATGTTATGTTTCATGTTCATGTTATGTTGTTTGTTCATGTTATGTTTTAAGCTTAAGTTCATGCCATGTTAAGTCAAGTTCAGTTCACGCTTAAGTTCTGGTTAAGTCATGCTATATGTCAAGTTATACTATGTTTATGTATGACTATAATTATGCATTTATGCTTTTACTGCCATGCATGCATTTTTAACCTGTGTGTGAGTTTTATGTTAACTTACTGAGATTTGTAATCAAATCTCACTGTGGTAGTCCCAAC
>QGSO01001355.1:0-18384 GCA_011037825.1 Carya cathayensis
CATTCGGGACTCATCTGTACGGTGGGAATGTTGCGATTCGCCATCAGTACTGTCAATCTGAACTGTCGATGAGTTGCAGATCATTTTGGGCTTGATCTANGGTTCAATAAGTGTATTTTGGTACTGTAATATAGAGTCTAGTCACCATGTTTTGAGATTACAGTCTTCTGAGACCCGTACTGTAATCGTGGTTATTTATTTTAGTATGCATGGATTATGTTTTAATTCTTTGAGATGTTATAAGTTCGGTGCATAGTATAAAAAAAAAAAAAGAATTATCCGCTGCGAATATTGCATAATGCTAGATGCATGTTAGGAACATTGCATCCTATATGTCATGTACGGGGGCAGGTAACCTTGTGTTACATGTCCCGACGCTTCAGATGTCCGTTCTATCCCAAGCGGAATTTGGGGGCGTCACAATCAGCCATCGACATGAATTTCCACCACACACCTTGCATCAATGCCAAACCAATGCCTGTGTGCAAACTTGTGGACCTGCTAATATTAACACATCCTCTATCATGACAACTTTGGGAATTAACGGCATGCCATGAGGACGTACATGTCTCTTTTTCCATGGAGAGAGACACAACATTAGCATCAATACCAGTATCTCCATTTACTGACTTGGAGCCACTTGCCGAATCCGCTCCTTGTACTAGCCGTTCCACCAGTCGCTAGTATCACTGCTGACTTTAGGGGTTGATCTGCCATTCCACACCTTGTGTAAACCAATTTCTCCACCTCATTCCTAACATCGTCTTGATGAATTTTTACCGTAGAAATGAATAGTACCTCACTAAGTAAGTTCCCAGGAAAGATTGGAGGGTCACAATGGACACACTTAAAATTTTCAATCTCCTAGACAGAACCTCCTTAGACTATACATATCCACACTACCACACCAAAACTCCACCCCACAAAAAGAACCTAGTGGCTCTGATACCAATTGTTGGGAATTTGGACCTCCCAAATTCACCCCCACAGGATCTACCTTTTGCAGGAATAACAAGAAAAATAGAGAAATAATAACAACACAAGAAATTTACGTGGAAACTCCAAAACAGGAGAAAAAACCACCAGACCCAGAGAAGAAAATCCACTATGTGAAAAATTGTTACAATCACACAATTTCTCTCCTCACCCCAATCACACCCACAAAGCTTTCCCCACTAGTAAAACTTTAACTCACACCTCTTCCCATTTTACAAAAATGGACAACAGAGGAATTTAACTAGAGTCAAAAGTTACTAACTAAGCATTTGACTGGTGCACTTAAACTAAGAGGCTAAGCCTCTTATTTATAACTCATGAGTCTTGCCTCTTCCTCACACACTACCAATGTGGGACTCCAAAGAGCAACACTCAACATCATCTGTACGGTGGGAATGTTGAGATTCGCCATCGGTACTAATGATCTAGACCGTTCATACTTCAGATCGATTTTGGGCTTGATCGTAGCCAGTTGGAGTCGTGACGGACTCATTTGCTGTGGGCTTGATCGTAGCAAGTTGGAGTCGAGATAGACTCAGTTCGTTTGGGCTTGATTTAAGCCAGTTGGGATCGTGAAGTTTGATGGAGCAAACTTTAGATCATTGGACGATGCTGATTAACTTGTTATATCAGCAGGTTTTGGCAGTCATACAATTCATGGAGCATAATGTTATTAAGAGGAGAACCACACTGGATCTCAGTATAGCTTTCTTTGAAAAGCCAATTGCAAATAACAAAGTGCTGATGAAAAAATTGTTCAACTTCAGAAAAGGCAAAAGGTACTATTGTTGCCCAATAGTATTTGACGTTGCGGTCAAAAAGTTGGGAGGTCATGAGAATGGCTATGAGTAATTCTGCAAAGAAGACAAAGTTGAAGAGATCTTATCCTAGATGAGGAGGTGTGCAGAAGAAATTCTGGCAAGATCTCGAGTTTGTGGCAAGATAGGCCACAAGAGACTGCTAAAATCAGGAGAAAACTGAGAATGATGTTATGAATATGGTGACTAAAGAAATACAAGACGTTGTCTTTCTTGCAATGCACAATGCTGTTAAAGACAGCTTGAAGACAACAGTCATTCAAGTGTGTTTTCTCAAAAGAGCGTGGAAGGTCACAAATGATTTATTGGTCTTGGCTTGTAGTAATGGTCGTGTGAATTAGATAAGGAAGTAAAAGGAAGTCAATTTTACTTTTCCTCATCTAAATCTGAAGAAATCTCCCTAGACCACGACATGAAGCAAAGGTGTGAGAGATGGGAACAAAACGTCAGATGTTCCAGGGATATCTACACCTAAAGTTGATGATCACATGGCTGCCAAGACGATCAGACTTCCATGGTGGTTACTACCTTAAATTGTATCCTGCTGAATGAAGGTAGTGAACTACGGTATGAAGAAAAATCTTGCAAGAAGGGAGATTATGCAAGTCAGAGACTACACACAAGATGGGCATATCGACTGAAGATAGCAGCAGGATGATGAGTCAGTCAGATCAGAGAAGGAGACCTCAGCAACAAGTTCTCTGATATGTGTCAAGGTCCGTGCAAGACCATTAATTCCCAGTGCAGTGGGAGATGTGTTGCCCTATATAGATGTGTTGATTAAGGGCATTGTACGTGATGAACTAAAGTTATGCATCACTTTAGTTGGTCTTCTAAGTTGAAGACATGAGCTGTAAAATTGTATAGATGATAAGGGATCATGCTGGAGATAGAGCTCGGCATGTTTGAGAACCAGTCTCCAAGTTGGAGATTGGTGTGTTGTAGGATTATGGAGCCTGGTTATGAAAGCTGTAAAGGCACCAGGTAGATTGTTCGCTCGGCTGTGACTCGAGCGAAACTCAATTTGCTCAAGGTGTACATGAGTGCGGACTCATGGACTCGAGCGAAAAGAAGAATCCTAAAGAGTTGAGATTCCGCAGTAAAGTACTTGTAAATCTCCTCTGAAGAAAATCCCTTGCAAGCTCCGTGGGTGTAGACGATGCTAATGCATTTGAAGATGCATTGGAGAGGCATCAGGACATCCATTTGAAGACGTACCTGCAGATGCATTTGATAGCGGATCTCTCATGGCTGACAAGCATTCCAATGAAGGAGTGCAATCATTTGAAGGATGCAACCGTTTGTAGCATCCTAGTATGGCACACTTGGGTGGAGGGGGTGATTGTAGGAAAACCCCCCAAGTGTGAATTCCCCAAGTGTGAAATGGAATTTGCATGTGCAGCTACCTACCCAGCCAGCCACCCACTCCACCGTAATTCTGCAGCAAATATTGACCAAGAGAGCTCTTGATCAAGCTGCACCGAAAGAAGACTTGAAAATTGTATGTGTCTTGTCCCCCATGGTTCTCCTATAAAAGGAGATGAATTCTGAAGATGAAAATCATCCTCACTACGGTGAGAGATCAGGAAGGGGCTGAGGGCAAAATTTGGGTTCTGGGGAAACCCAGAACAGAGTGCCATTTGAGAGATAGAGAGATTGTTGATGAGTGTTTGTAATTTTGTACAAACATATTGAAAAAATTGAATTTCCGCTTCAGTGGACGTAGGCAAGTTGCTGAACCACTTAAATATTGTCTCTATCTATTGTGGGTGTGATTTCTGGGCGGCTTTAGGCACAACATGTTGAAAGCATAGCTAGCTATGTGGTGGGATAGTTTTTCAAACTTTATTTCTCAAGCTAGTTGTCTTAGTAAATGTCTGTTACTAATTTCTATTATCAATGAGAAGAGCTTTTCCTATTAAATATATATATATATATATATATATATTTTTTTTTTTAAGAAGAGCGGAAGGTCACATGTCCAAGAGTGACCCCCTCCCAAATTTATTAAAAACCCTCACTTTTGGCGGAGGAATACCGTGGAAACAAAAAACAAATCCCAAGAAATAAACCAAAAGAAACCACACTCCAACAACAAAAACAACAACAGGCCTAAAAGACAAGAAAAACAACCAGACCTAACATCTTAAAGATGGGAGGCCTAAACTATCCAAACGGATCAACCCTCGCAAAAACCGAGGCATATTACAATGAGTATAGAGCACCAACTCCTCCCTTGAAGCCCCAGATTTGGCTAACCAATCCGCCACTCTATTACCTTCACGTAAAACATGTTGAAATTGGCATTGTATAGTTCTGGTCAGCTCAATAATTTCCTCCCAAAAATCCTCTAGATACCAAACACCACATCTTCCTCTCATCCACCAAGAAATAACAACTTTTGAATCCATTTCAATAATCACCTTAGTGATATTTAAAGCTTTGCAAATTCTCAAACCTTGAAGAAGCGCCATAAGTTCTGCTTTATTATTAGAGCCAAAACCAACATGTGAAGCATAGGCCTGGACATGTCGTCCTAACTCGTTGCGAATTACCCCCCCAATACCACATGAACCTGGATTGCCAAGACTGCTACCATCCGTATTTAATTTATGCCACCCCAATGGTGGCTTATCCCATCTTACTACTCTACAAGAAGGAACATTGGGGGCAACCGGTTTTATCCTCAAGGCCTCAAGAATCATACCATCTCGATGAGACAACCATTTGGGCCGTTTACTCATCTGACAAAGAGAACCTAGCCATACACAAATAGAATAGACAATAGTGTTATGGGACTCCAATTTACCTTCCATCCGAGCTAGACATCTTCTCCTCCATAACCTCCAAGTAACAATGATGGGCATAATTCCCACAATAAAACCCACCTGTGTAGATGCATTAGCTCGCCTAAACCAAATCCCTGCATTCTGTTTCNGTTTTGAATTTGAACTCTGACTCTACATGACTCTTTCTCATTTAATTAAATATTCTACATATATTATATTGGTCTACTCATTGAGGAGGAATCTGACTAACACGTGAGGGCCGGGGGAGTCTTAAGACATAAATATAAATAATAAAATATATATCTCCCCATTAGTTTAAGATTTTATGACAAACAGTACGTAATTTACATCTTATCATGTTTGAAATCCTAGCTAAGACGACACGACTATTTAATCGTTTGCCATTTTCTTAATGCTATATGTAGTTTTGTCTTCCTGCATTCATCTATACGTACGTTTAACTACCTTGTATATGGTTATAATCTAGATCAGTTAATCCATATAGTTAACTAAATATATATTATTGAGTTCGATCTCTTTGCAGGTGAAGGAGGCTCCATACACGAGACTTTGCAGCACAAAAAACATCTTAACTATCAACGGAAAATTTCCTGTACCAACACTACAAGTCAGGAAAGGAGAGACTATCGTTGTGATGTTCATAACAAAGGCGATTATAACATCCCCATTCACTGGTAATTATATTTGTGATATCCGCGTTAAGTACGTACGTACGTATTGCATGTGCCTTAATTTGTGTTTGCGTGAAATTAATTAGATGATCAGAGAGAGAAAATATTAACTAATTAATTATAATTATTAATTATTGTAGGCATGGAGTAAAGCAACCAAGAAATCCATGGTCCGATGGTCCTGAATATATCACACAATGTCCAATCCAACCAGGAAAAAAGTTCAGGCAGAAGATCATATTTTCCGACGAAGAAGGAACTCTTTGGTGGCACGCGCACAGTAATTTTACAAGGGCCACTGTTTACGGGGCCATAATCATCCATCCAAAGAAGGGAACTCATTACCCTTTTCCCAAGCCTCATGCGGAATTTCCCATCATATTAGGTAACAAGCTTTGCGACTAATCAAGAGAACAAGAAATTACATTTTCTATATATCATGCGCCTGAGGCCTCATTTGAATGTTGAGTTGAATTGAATTTTTTATTAAAAGTAGTAAGTTGAGATGGTAGAGTGAGTTTTGTGGGTTCCACCTAAGATGAGTTTAAATATGTTTGAATGTCAAGATGAATACTTTGGATGTATTCAAGATAAGTTGAAAAAAGTTATGGGTCTCATATGTAAAAAGGTGCTAATTTGAAAAAAGTTGTGAGTCTCATGTGTAAAGAGATTTTAAACGTTTAGTGATTTAAAAGTTGTATGTTTGGATGTTACAATAAATCTAAAATAGAACCCAACTAAGATAAGATGATCAGCTCATTCAAAGATCCAAACGAAATCTGAGTATTAACCTTTTCTTTGAATTTATACTTCTAATTAATTGCTAAACGGGTCAATCCTTATTTAGTTCATGTGAAAATCGATGAACATTAATAAGAACCATAATATAAATATAAATATGATCTCCATTGATGAGGTTGAAATGCAGGAGAGTGGTGGAAGCAAGGTATAATGGAGCTTTACGAAACATTTGTTCAAAGCGGAGTAGATCCCATTGTTTCTGATGCATATACCATCAACGGTCAACCAGGAGATCTATACCCATGCTCAAAATCTGGTATTTTTGTGTGCAAATTAATTAGCTTCAGCTACCCTAAATAATTCTCTTCTTAATTAAAGGTTCAAATCATGTGTATATTTCATGTTCTTAATTAACTTTTTAAATTAGGAGTACTTAATTAGCTACTTTTGACAAGGATAGTGATAGGGTTACTACTATATGTTACTATCCATTTACTACTTATAAAAGATTTAAAGTTCTTTATTTTTTGATCATTTTCTTTTAAATATTTTTTTTTAACATTCTTAATTGTTAACAAAAAATTTAAAAAATATATAATTTTATTAATAATCATTTCCTTAATCATTTAGTAAAATTAAAAAATTTTAAAAAATCAAATATAAAAAGAATAGTAAATGGGTAGTTGGTGCAACCCTATCATTTTCCTTTTGACCATATATATCTCAATGACATTCATGCATCTGATCCTGTCATATAGAAACCGTCAAATTAATGGTGGACCATGGAAAGACTTATCTCCTCCGCATAATCAACGCTGCACTTCAGGATATTCTCTTCTTTGCCGTTGCAAAGCATAACATCACAGTCGTGGGAACAGACGCAAGCTACACCAAGCCATTGACAACAGATTACATTGCAATATCTCCTGGACAAACTATCGATGTCTTGTTGAAAGCAAACCTACCGCAAGGTGACTATTACATCGCTGCCAGCGTCTATTCTAGCGCAGCCGGCGTCACGTATGATAACACCACCACCACTGCAATTCTACACTACAACGGAAGCTACAACGCATCTTCAAGACCCTATTTGCCAAATCTTCCTTCCTACAATAACACCAATGCATCTGCTTCCTTTACGGGTAAACTCAAAAGTTTAGCAGATGAAGATCATCCAGTTAAAGTGCCCCTAAACATAAGTACAAAACTAATCTATGCTGCTTCTGTAAATATGTTGCCATGCAACAAAAGTACTACTTCATATTGCGAGGCTCCTAATGGAACGCGACTCTCTGCAAGTTTGAATAACATCAGCTTTGAATTGCCAACCACTGACATATTAAAAGCCTACTATAATCATATTGGTGGCGTTATGGGGACCAGTTTCCCAGTGTGCCACCTTTGCTATATAATTTTACTGCAGATGATCTGCCAACGTTTCTACAGACGCCGAAAATAGGGACAGAAGTGAGGGTCCTCGAGTATAACTCAACGGTGGAGCTTGTTTTCCAAGGAACAAACCTGGGTGCAGGGACAGAACACCCCATGCACATACATGGGTATAGTTTTTACGTGGTTGGTTGGGGATTTGGCAATTTTGACAAAGACAAGGACCCTTTGGGATATAATCTTGTTGACCCCCCGCTTCAGAATACCATCGCTGTCCCTAAGAATGGCTGGGCAGCCATAAGATTCAAAGCAAACAACCCAGGTAATTAAACTGCACATTATAATTATGATGATTAGTACCGTAAATATAATGCTATATATCATCATCATCATAATCATGATGATGATTACCAGCTATCTCTATCTCACATTAATGGAACGTTCATTTTTCTGTAGGTGTATGGTTCATGCACTGCCATTTAGAACGTCACCTATCTTGGGGCATGGATACGGCATTCATTGGACACTACCCAGAGGCTCAATTGATATCCCCACCACCAGACATGCCACCATGTTGACGAATTTTCTATGATATCTATCAATTACTTCGTTTATTATATAATGTGTCATTCTTGGGTTGCATGTTTGTTCGCTTCTTCGGAAGGGATGAAGACGTACGGAGGAGGTTTACTTTCGAAGCATGAATATATGTACAACTAAAATGAGTGCAGCATTTAATTGTGATTTAGGAATGGGTACCATACGATTTATGAATTCTAGTCTAGCTTGATCGATCGATGTCGACGTACAAGTTATAAACTATCATTTGTTTCAAAAATTAAGTCAATAAGAAAGTGCACTTATTTATTAATTCTTGTTAATTTTATTCATTTCAATCGTGTGCGTACGTACGTAGGTGATCTCTAGTATTGCTTATGTCTTCCCATGTTTGGGATTCACATTATATGAATTTGTTTCTTTTATAAAAAGATATTTGGTCCAAAAATAGAATATATATATACATACATATATATATATGAAGAATCTTTCCGTTTTATTAGTTACGTTAATTTCAAAGTAGTTAAAAAATATATGAAATGGATCGATTCAACATTTAGTTAGTATTATATTTAGATATAAATTATAAGGGATTTTGATCTCAAACAAATGCACCAAAGTATTAGTAAACACGCCGTCATGTTCATATATAAATTCATGCAGTAATTTCATCAGTTTAAGTTCTTTACAAAACTAATAATTTAGAATAATATATATTACAATAATTGTAGCCCCAGAAGTCGGGTTGTAACGACGGTTTCCCTCTGTCATAAGTGAGAGTTGATCAATAAAGCTTTGAAGGTGTCGTCCTCTTTCCCTAAAATATATATATATATTATAATAATTAAACTATCTATTATTTTTCACTTCCAAAAATAAGCGGAAAACGCTCTCCTAGGGTTTTTCGTTTTGGTTTCTGCTAGGTCATCACATTGGCTGCATGGCGGCCTCTTATGGCTCGCCGCCCATGGCAGCCCCACCTCGGTCCTTCACTGACCTCATCTCCGCAGTGCCACAACCATTGCCGGAGATGGAGGTATCTTTCCGTCAGCCGAAATCCATAGACGGTGAACTGATGCTTACATTTTCAGCAGAGGAGATTGCTAAAACTTCCCAGCCATTCCGCTATCCTCAAATTCCTCCGGCAGAGGCCTTCTTTAGACGCACTGAGATCCTTTATTCGCAGTCGTTGGGGGTCGTCCAGCATGCTTATGGTTTCTGCTATGCAGTGACCGCGTCATGTATTTATTCAGATGGCTAATGAGTTTGACTTTAATAAGGTGCTGTCCAGAGAATCGTGTGACGTTAATGGAGTTTTCTACAGACCGTTTGCATGGACGCCGGAATTCAATGAAAACTATGAACCACCGTGTGTCCCAGTATGGTTGTTTTTGCCTGAACTTCTACCGAATTTTTACTAGTCATCTTTGTTAAAAATGCTCACAGCACCCATAGGACGTTTACGTTGCAGTAATTTTACAACTTGTGCAACGCGAATAGATGGGGCTCAGGTATGTCTTGAAGTTGATTCCTCAAAGGAGCCAATCACTCACTTCTAGATAGGCAAACTAGGGGTACCAAGAAGTAGGTGGCAGGAGATTGTGTTTTAGACCTTGCCTGCTTATTGCTCTTCTTGTAAGTGCCAGGGTCATAATATTCGCACATGCCATAAGGCTACCAACCAGAAGAAGCAGACGAAGGGAGGAAAGTAGTGGGTAAAACAGGCTATTAAGCTTGCAGACGTAGGGGTGGTAATGGCAGATTCACAGAACTCGGATCAGTCTGTGATAAGGATAAGATCAATTCAGATTCAAAGATTCAAAAGTTTCCAACTCCATCCCAAAGTCTTCGGATACCGACGTCTCCAACCCAGATTTATAGGAGATAATGTTTACCATTTTATGTATATCAAATCATGTAACTGATTCCATCTTGTAAACAGTTTACTATATATATACAATCTCTCGTTAGCCATTAAAGGCAGAGAGTACAACCCAGAATTTTACCTTTTTTTATATGGTATCAAGAGCCTACGTGACTAACGTCAATGGCATCCTCTTCCGCTTCTTCCTCAACATCTCTCTCCAACACACCTGTTACCCCTCCTAGCATCTAAAGCCTGGTTACTATCAAACTAAGTAGTGAAAACTACTTGTTATGGAGAGCTCAGATCACTCCATATCTCAGAGGCCAACGTCTTTTTGGCTATGTCGATGGAAGTCGTCGTCAACCTACCCACCATATTCCCAACCCAGAGGCTGCTAAGTCAACTACAGTCCCTCCTCTACTTCCCAACCCAGAGTTTACTTACTGGTTTGATCAAGACCAAATTGTCTTGAGTATTCTCATGTCATCTTTATCAGAAAGCATTCTTGCCAAAGTGGTTGGCATTACCACATCCCGAGAGGTATGGTCTGCACTTGAAAAAATGTATTCCTCTCACTCGCGAGCTCGTCTCTCCACAACTCGCTGTAAACTTTCCACTATCACAAAGGGTGGTATGTCTATTTCTGATTATTTTCACACCGTAAAATCCCTGGTTGATACTCTTGCAGCCATTGAACATCCCCTTCCTGATGCAGAAATTGTTTCATACCTGCTTGGTGGCCTAGATTCATCTTATGATCCCATTGTTACATCCATTCAAACAAGGGATGATCCAATGGAGCTTGAAGATATTTTTGGCCGTCTCCTCAATTTTGAGTTACACCTGCAGCAACATACTCAAGTTGTTGAGGCTACCTTCGGTTCTGCCAATGTTGCAACTCGCACGGATCAATCTCGTGGTCCTACTGGTAAGCCAACTCACTCAAGCCGTGCTCCATCTTACTTAGGTTCGTGTGGCCGCGGTAGGGGTCGTAGTGGTCGACATGGTTATCCTGGTGGTCATCGCCCAACGTGCCAAATCTGTGGCAAAGCTGGACATTTAGCCATAAAGTGTTTCCATCGGTTTGATCAGGCATATCAAACCATGCCAAACAACATGTCTGCACTTTTTTCTGCACACCATGCTCCAGCTGATACCAATTGGTATCCCGACACTGGCTCCACCAATCATCTTACCAATGATCTTCAGAACTTGAATCTCCATGCCGAGTCCTATAATGGTTTGGATCAAATTCAAGTAGGAGACGGGGCAGGTTTGGCTATAACTCACATTGGTTCCTCTAAGCTTAAATCCTCACAATCTGCTTTTCACCTTCCCAATATTTTACATGTTTCGCAAATTAAAAATAACCTTATTTCTGTGAGCCAATTTACCAAGGACAATAATGTATTTATTGAATTTCACTCATCTCATTCTTTTGTGAAGGACGAGGTCACGAAAGGCACGCCTAAAGATTGATTCTACCCGTTCCCATCTTTCATCTCACCTTCATCACCATCTCAATCCCTTTCCTGTCAACGTTTATCTTTGGAAGTGTGGCATCGCCATTTGGGACATCCTAACTATCAAATAGTAAAGCATCTTATGTCTAAATTCTCTCTTCCAGTCTCCTCAAATAAAATACCAAGTGTTTGTTCCGCATGTCAACAAGGGAAGAGCCATCGTCTTCCCTTCCCAATTTCTCAATCTATTTCAGATTATCCTCTAGATTTAATTTTTTTCGATGTATGGGGTCCATCCCTTATTTTATCTACCAAAGGCAATAAATATTATGTTTCTTTCGTAGATCATTTCAACAAATTTATTTGGCTCTATCCTCTTGCAAATAAATCCGATGTCTTGACTATTTTTACTCAATTTCAAAAAATGGTTGAACGTCAATTCAATCGCCAAATAAAATGTGTTCAAATAGACTGGAGTGGTGAATTTCAAACACTAAATCGGTATTTTCACAAAGAGGAAAATCAACATCATGTTTCTTGTCCTCACACCTCTCAACAGAATGGATCTATTGAAAGAAAACACCGTCTTGTTGTTGAAACAGAATTATCCTTATTATCTCAAGGTTATATTTCTCATTGTCTTTGGGATGATGCTTTCCTCATGGCAACCTATCTCATTAACCGTCTTCCAACTGCTCCTCTCGGCATCTCCCCATTTGAAAAATTATTTCACAAAGCACCCGATTTTTCTACCATGAAGGTTTTCGGTTGTGCTTGCTATCCCTATCTTCGACCTTTCAACAAACACAAGTTGGATTTTAGGCCCAAACAATGCGTCTTCATTGGCATTAGTAATCTCCACAAAGGATACAAATGTCTTGATCCTAACTCTAGCAAAGTGATTGTGTCTCGGCATGTAATTTTTTATGAGTCTCTGTTTCAGTTCAAACCACCCACCTCACTTTTAGTCCATGCTGAAATACCTTCTCCTGCATCGTCCACTTTACTTTCCTTTTTAGTCCCTTCAAACGACAGCTCCACTCCTGTCGTTCGTGATGTTTCATCCATCCATGTTACAGCATCGCATTTGGATACCACTGACACGACACCGTCTTATTTATCCTCTCCCCCTACTGAGTCAACAGTCTCTTCTCCCCTGTTTTCGTCTTCCCCATCGTCCACTCCAACTAAATCTCTGGTTCCAACTCCATCCGAAGCTGGCTTGCCGACTGAACCGCCTCTATCTCGTTCTCACACGATGACCACCCGATCACAAAACAATATTGTGAAACCCAAACAGTATCTTGATGGCACTACCAGGTACCCTCTAGCCACTGCTCTGCTCGCCGTTTCCACCATTCCTACCGATCCCACATGCTTCTCTGAAGCCCATAAATTTCCAGAATGGCGTGAGGCCATAGATGCAGAATTTTTAGCTCTCATGCAGCAAGGTACGTGGTCCTTAGTTCCTTATGAAGCTGGCATGAACTTGGTTGGTAACAAATGGGTTTACAAAACAAAAATCCACTCTGACGGTACGCCTGAACGACGGAAGGCCCGTCTAGTTGTGAAAGGCTATCATCAACAACAAGGGTTAGACTATGATGACACTTTCAGTCTGGTCATCAAGCCTACAACCATTCGGATGGTTCTCAGTCACGCTGTGTCTTACACCTAGCCTCTCCATCAGATAGACATAAGCAACTCCTTTCTCCATGGTTTTCTCTCTGAAGTTGTCCACATGCAACAGCCGGTGGGTTATGTTCATCCTCAATATCTCACTCATGTTTGTAAGCTAAACAAAGTGTTATACGGATTAAAACAAGCCCCACGGGCTTGGTTCTCACGTCTTAGTGACAAATTGGTGGATCTCGGGTTTATTAACTCTCAGTCAGACAATTCTCTCTTTGTCTATGCCTCATACTCACTTACCATGTATGTACTAGTGTATGTCGATGACATGTTAATCACCGGTTCAAACCCAGGTGCCATCACTGATCTCCTTGCTCAGCTCAACTTTGACTTTGCAGTAAAAGACTAGGGGCCATTAAATTATTTTTTAGGCATGGAGGTTATCTCAGTATCTGAAGGTCTTCTTCTTTCTCAGAGACAATACATTCTTAATCTCCTGAAATGCACCAACATGCTAGAGACTAAGCCAGTGTCCTCTCCCATGTCCTCCTCAAAGCAATTGTCACTTTTTAATGGCAACTCGTGCCCTGATGAAACTTTATTCCGCAGCGTGGTGGGAGCCCTACAGTACTTATCGCTCACGCACCCAGACATCTCCTTTGCAGTGAACAAAGTGTGCCAATTTATGCACAAGCCAACATCCATGGACTACCGTTAAACGCATACTGCGGTACCTTAAATTTTCTGTTGATTTCGGTTTACTCATCAAACCCAGCTCCTCCACACAAATTTCAGTCTATTCAGATGGGGATTGGCCTGGCTCACCTTATGATCGTAAATCCACTTCTGCCTACTGCATCTACTATGGCCACAGCCTCATTTCATGGAGCTCCAAAAAGCAGCCCACCGTGGCTCGCTCAAGCACTAAGGGTGAATACCGCGCTATTGCCCATGCTACTGCCGAGACTTAATGGTTATTGTCCTTACTTCGTGAACTTCAGATTTTTATTCCTTCTCGCCCGGTGCTATGGTGTGACAACATAGGCGGAACTTATTTGGCTGCTAATCCCGTCTTTCATGCTCATACCAAGCATGTAGAAATAGATTATCATTTTGTCCGCGAAAAAGTTAATAATAAATCATTAGATGTTTGGTTCCTATCTAGCAAGGATCAAATAGCTAATGTGCTCACCAAACCACTGGTTTCTGGGCATTTCTCTCATCTACGAGACAAGCTCAATGTGCGACCTTCCCCGTTGAACTTGCAGGGGCGTGATAAGGATAAGATCAATTCATATTCAAAGATTCAAAAGCTTCCAGCTCCATCCCAAAGTCTTCGGATACCGACGTCTCCAACCCAGATTTATAGGAGATAATGTTTACCATTTTATGTATATCAAATCATGTAACTGATTCCATCTTGTAAACAGTTTACTATATATATACAATCTCTTGTCATCCATTAAAGGCAGAGAGTGCAACCCAGAATTTTACCTTTTGTTATAGTCTGAGAGGGCAGTAGTGCAACAGGAAGGTTTCATGCAACCAGTAGCTGGTGCAGCCATCAAGCATATTGCAGAGAGGATTGTCGCTATTGTTCGGAAGAAACCTATGAAGGTTGAAAAGGGAACTGGTCACGTGGATCGCTCGGAAGGGCCGAGGGCCTTATTTGAAATTCCATCTCTAGTGATGCCACCTGAAACAGGTCTGATTGATGTAGGGGAACCGAGCTCTTCTAAAGGGGCTAAGGGATATGAGCATGCGTGTGGTTAGGCACCTCTTAGTAAGCCGTGTGTGGAGCAATGTAAGGCTATGGAATTGGGCCTGGCCGACAAGTGTGAAGAGAGGCCTGATGATATTCCTTCATTTGCAGTCACTGATCATTTAGCTGAGGATGGGTCTAGCTTGAATGCAGAGATGTTGCTCCAGGCTAATGATGGTGCACCTGTGAAACAATATTCTTCTAAAGGCGGTGATGTTGTTGGTGAGAAAGAGAGGGTTGATGAGTCCCATTTCGACTGTGAATTAGTTGAGAATACTCACAGTTTTTGTTTTGTAGTTATATTCACTTGTTTATCCCCCAGAGAGAGAGAGAGAGAGAGAGAGAATAAATTTAATTTATTGGAGCACAAAATTATCTAAACATGGTTCACGTATGTTCTAGACTCATGTAACTATTATATGTGTCAAACTCTAGCATCAGGAACATGATAGAACTGAACAATAAAAATATAATATATATTTATATATTATATCAAAGATGCTAATTAACATCGGACGATTTTTTGCAGGTGTGTGGTTTTGGCATTGTCACTATGATCGACATTTGAGTTGGGGTATGAACAGAGTCTTTATAGTTAAAAATGGTGGCTCTACTGAGACAAGCATCCTTCAACCCCCTACCGACATGCCATCTTGTGATGTTCCATTCAAATCTTGGCTAAAAAATAAGGGTAGTTTGGACGATAAAGCCAATCAATCTGGCTAGCTAGCTTGATCTGATTTGCTTCAAATCATTAGCATATATATATATATATATGTATGCAGTAGTCTAGCTAGCTAGCTAGCTTCGACGTTAGTTCTTATCATATATTAATGTATTGCATCAGTTGAGCTGATCTTGATCGACTCTCCTCGATCTTTTATTGCATGTTGGAAGCTATGCAATAAAGCTAGCTAGCTTAATTATTAGAGCTAATTTCTGCACCTCAAAGCCCTCAAATTTAATATAAATTATACTCCATAATCTACGTACTAATGAATTATAAGTTGGTTTTATTTTCTTCTGTTGTTAGGAATTTGTCAAACTACGTATGTTAATTAATTTTTTCTCGCCATCTGTAAGTCTTGTCATCCTTATTTTGATATGAATTTCGGGTTAGAATCTGATTCAAACTTCTTTTAATTATAAGCTTATATTCAAAGAAGATGTGTACCGCAGCACCTAATTATTAAATGAATTCAGTTGAAAAAGAAAAGCTATAGGTGAAAAGGACTTTTAGCTAGAAATGAATGGTTTTGGTTAGAAAGTTATATGAATTTCCTGATATATGTTATATATCATGTATGTGTATTAATGTTTAATTTTTCTGGCTTTTTTATTTTTTTTAGGACAGCATGCACTTTCATTATTTATTAATAAATCCTCACATACGGCAGAAGAAAACCTTATACAACAGCCGACTCAATCAAACAAATCAAGCCAAAGCCAACAATTAATTAATAAGGAATCGAACTGAAAAAAACAAACTCAACTTATCCACATTTTATCTGTTGGGTAATGAGAAGTTCAAGGTTTCTTCTTTCAAGTCCTATTGGACACCACAATTATATCTTCCTCAATTGGGGTGAAGGTTCTCATGACCATTCCAATAGAGATCTATTGTCTCAAGTCCAAACGAACAGAGTTCCATGAGATAAAAATCATATAATTTCCCTAGTTTACAAAACTTCTCAAATGCAAAATTCAATATAAAATTGACGGCACGATAAGTACCCATATAGTCAAGTGCATTGAATTTGATCATTCTGCGTGCTAGCTAGCTAGTTGGACAACATCGACTCATCTCCATCACTTGTACTGTAGACCATAAATAGTCACATGAAAAATATAATTATCTTATGTCACTATGAGAAAAATGAGTATTTATAACAAATTATTTGCAATAATAATGACTATTTGCTATGAGAATTGTCACTATTTGCAATGATAATGACTATTTGCTATGAGAATTGATAAGTACTGCATGTCAGACATATATATATATATATAAGGCCAACATTGAAACATACTTATAGTTTACCATGCATAATATATACAAAAGAGTGATATATAGTACTTTAAAAATGTGTAACTACGTACTACAAATTAATTAATACAAGGTCCAAATTAAGATCAGGCTGCAAGCTGCCAGCTAGCTCTATTATTTTCTTGACATGAGATATAACCAAATAATTTAGCCATCGGCATACAAATAAATAATCTTAAAAGGACTCTGACCTCCAAATTAACACGTGATCTTAAGGGAGAACAAATTAATTCTATTCAAATCGGATATATAGTTCCTGTCATGAAAGAATCAGCATTATCCTGTACGGCATGCATATAGGATAATGCTGATTCGTTCATGACATATAGGATAATGCTGATTCTTTCATGACATATAGGATAATGCTGATTCGTTCATGAAAACTGTACGGCATGCATGCAAAGCATATAATATATATTTATAAGAAAAATCCGCTTAAATAGCTCACGTCTTATATTTGAAAAGTCGTATAGATCCTAATTTAAGCATATATATAGATTTGTAATTAAGCAAGAGGTTGCGTGCGTATATTTTGCAGCTGCATGCATGCATATACGTCATATCTTTTAAGGCTTGATCTGCGAATCAGATTCAGGCATTCTTTGTGTTTAATTTTTAAATTACTTATCCTTTTCTTCTTTCCTTCCTTTTCTCATGACAATGATCGGCAATATTTTGAAAATAAAAAGTCAGCGCTGGTTCGGCAATATATATATATAGAGCCGTGTACGTAGCCCGAGGATGGCTATGACAAGTTATAAAATTTAAAATATATATATATTTAAATATTTTTAAAAAAAAAATTTACAAGATTATTTAAAAAATACTTCCTTAATCACTTAATAAAAAAAAATTAAAAATTCACCCGAGCCCATCCTCGAGGTGCATCCTCGATGAGTTTAGAATTATTCATATGTACGTGGAAAGTAAAGACATGTGCATGCAGTAGTAGTACACTGTGATCAATCAGATAGCTGGGTTGGGAAATTTGAGTGTTCTACTTTATTTTTGCCTCTATTCGGGGCTTTCTGAAGTCCGGTCACTCTGGTGGCTTTGATAGTTACTAATTGGCCGGGACAGGCTTGTCGCTGCTATCTTTATATCCTCGTATAAGTGGCAAATGTCCAAACCAGTATTATTTGTCAATTTCTTTAAATGCTTTATTCAACTTAATCATTATCATCGACAATAATATATGGTCTATAAGGGTGAAGAAAAAAATTGGTGAATGAGTAAATCGGACCGGTGGGTGGTCCGATATTGGATTTGGTTCAGTCCGATATTAGTTTTATTTTTTTCAAAATCGGTATAATACGATTCGGTTCTAAAATATATTCAAAACTAGATCAAACTAGATCAGTTACACTCAGAGTGATCTATCTTATTTGAAATGAATGCAATTTAAATAAGTAATTTAAAAAATTAATTAATTAATATAAGTTGGGAATGATAGAAATTCAGATGAATAGTAGCATACTTCTAAATAATTTTTTAATTATTTTATTTCATATTAGAATATGAGAAGAATGATAACAAATTAAATCGATGCCAAGGTATATTGATCTTCCTTAATTATTGGAGCAAGTATATACGACATTTATCTGGGTTGGTTTTTTTCCTGAGTCCTTGT
>QGSO01001356.1:0-18752 GCA_011037825.1 Carya cathayensis
AAACACAAAGAATAACAACAAAAGAATAGGAGGCAGGCAACCTCAAATCAAAAGCATTGCTACAACACAATTTTTAGAAAAATGGGAGATTATCTGGAGTGGAAGGTCTTAGCTCAAGAACTGAACTTCGACTTTATAGATTCGACAACCTTTTCTTCTACTTGGAAGGCCCTAGTTAGGACATCATCTGGAATCGAGGGTGTTGAAGCAAAGAGAGTAAAGGGAAGGACCACAGCCCCTGGTAATTGACTGTTGAAAGCCGCGATGACAAGGGCCTTCCCTACTCCAACATTCTTTTGGAAGTGTACAAGTCCTCTAGGAATGACAAACATCTGCCCTGCAGTCAAGACTTTAGAGTGATACACATTCCCAGTTGTCACAAACCCCACAAGCAGCTTCCCTTCGATGACCACACCGCTCTCGGTTGCACGAGGGTGAGAGTGGGGTGGATTAACTCCTCCCAGAGCAAAGTCCACTCTGTTCATTGAAATCCCGAGCATGTTGAGGGCAGGAAAAGTAAGGACATTACCCCCAGTGACGTTTGAGCCAAAGATGTTTGAAGTGTCACCCACTTTGGTAAAACCATCAAAGAAGAAATCATCTGAAGTTACTTCTGAGGCAGGTTTGCAAGGGAAGCCATTAACTGATATAGAGCTGGCACTTTGATCCGCCACACAGAAATCCTGTAATGAATCGGGGTCGGCTGAGAAGGAAAGCAAGGGGAGAAGCAACAGCACGACGAGGTATGATAGCATGTGGACGTGTGTACTTGATGGAATCTTCATGGCAGCAATCGGCTTTTGGTTTTTCGTTTTTAGAACTAATTGTTTTTTTTTCCCTTGCTGAAGATGAGATACTGGGATACTCCATAGGTTGGGAATAATGGTCCTATATATACAACTTTTCCTCTCCTGAAAACACCACGAGTCTTCATCTTTATCATTTTAATTTATCCGAGGCAAACTTCATATCGAGCAAGTCAAATGATGAAGGGAATACAGAAACGTCCAGAAGATCGCGTAGAATATGAGTTTGAAGCAGAGAAGTTACCATCTGGAAATTGGTTGGGTTTTGTTAGGGAAAAATCTATAAGCTTTTTGACACACGTTTGACACACCATTGAATTAGAAAAGTATTGGTGTTACACATCAGGCTTGCAAATAGCAAAACTCTTTCTGTCAGAGATCGTAAATTCTTGGATGTCGGTTGAAAGATAATCTAAGTTATTTTCGTGGGACAAGATCAATTCAATAACCATGGCAGGTTCGTGAGCCATGATCTCAAGGACAAGGAAAGCAGTTCACAAAAGTCAAGTTGGCATGACCTCTTCCTCCTGTTGCAGAATTTATTGACTCCTTCAACATTGTAAAACTGAAATTACTTTCTATGGAGATACTTAGTCATGGAAAGACCAATTACTAGATTTCTAGATAGCCCTGGATGGGCCTCTTTTCAACGACAAAGTAGCTGAGGAAGTGCTTCCTAAGAAGTTTTCACACTGTTATATGCTATGATATAAATAATTAAACCACCAAAAGTACAATAATCAACCAAGTCTTTCTATTTATTTAATGGTAAAATCATATATGGTGGAGCAGCAAACTTGATCACCTAATTGAACGTTTATGCATTGCATAGTTTGACTAGGAAAGGGTAGCAACAGCCTCACATCAGATGGTGAAAAAATCAGCTCACGAAAGCTGGAATAGGAGCCGTACATTCCAATTAAAAATTCATTTTTTATCATTTGACCTTTCTTCTCAAACGATATTATTGGTGTGTACACACGTACATGCCATTACAAAAATGTTCACGGCTTTGAATTCCCAATGCCCCAAGTATTGTGTCTTTTAAGTACCCTTGGTTGCAACAACAAATAGTTATTAACTATAACTTGTAGTTATATTATATACTAAATCCTCAACTATTAATATTTACTATTTACTTATGTTATGGCATAAGTGTATGTTATTCTTCTAGGTCGAGAGCGTTGCACGTTTGTCTAGTAGGGTAAAACTGATTTTCTATAAAAATAATATGGTTTTCTACAAAAAATTTGATTAATGAATAATTTAATGCATATAAACACAAAACAATTTTTCATAAATATCTTTGGATAATGATAGATTAGTCAAATATAATAATTACATATTTGAATAGATTAGAAAACAAAAAGATTAGTTCAAAATACACTATAGTTTGATGCAAATTTAGCAAATTGATCATTTTGCTAAACTTGTTTAATACAAGTTTTACAAAAAGATTAGCTCAAAATGTTGGTTGGCTGGTTTGAGGCATAATTGTCATCTTGTATGGGATCGATTGAGAAAACATTGAAGTTTTTGTGTTGTTGTTGCTTAAGTAGATTAGGGTTTGCATTGAGTTGAATTATCCATTCTTTTACAAAAATCTTGATTAATGAATAATTTAATGTATAGAAACAAGAAACAAAAAAAATAAACAAAAAATTGTTCCCCTTTGTGTTACACATTGTGGTCTGGTTCATGCTTGCAAGAATCAAACTTGAAAGACAATGTCAACCTAAAAACAAAAAAAACTAAAAGCCATCTATTTTTTGAGATAAATATAAACCTCAAACCACAAAAAATTTGTTTCACTTTTCTAAAAAATTAAAAGTGACATCACATTTAAAACCAATTACAAGTGATAATTACTGAATTAACCCAATTAAATTCTTGACAAGTGTAGTTTTTTTTGTGCGTCTAAACCATGCCTCCACCCACTTCCTCCAAGTTTTTTGAGCAACATAAGGAATCCCCAAAGCATTAGAGGCCAATCTCCATATAGTAGTAGCTACCCTTCCCCAATAAAAAAAACATGATTTAAATCTTCAAAAGCACCCTCCTCACAACACTCACATTTTGATACCAAAGGCATACCAATACGCCGTATACGATCATCAACACTCAAGCTTCGAGATAAAGCTTTACATATAGTAACCAAGAACTTCTTATACAGCGCTAAAAGCCATATCCAATCTGACCACTGCCTTTTCGAAGTTACTACATGCACATGCTTCCATGCACTTTTTGTTGATAAATTACCATCTGAGTTCCCTAACCAAATCAAAATATCCAACCCCGCTTTTGTTCCTCCAATCTTAGATAGAATATAATCAGTACTACGTTCATTGCCCACTAGCTGCACTAAGAGATCAACATCCCAATTATTTTCTACCGTACATTGCAGAATACTTGAGTTTGTATGAGCCATAACTTCCTGTTGAGCACATAGAGGACTAGAATCCAGCCACTTATCCCTCCAGAAAGAAATATGTCATTACTTTACAAGCCATTTAGAATTTTCAAGAACAAATGGAACTGTCGCCATAACTATCCTTCAAAATCTAGTACATTTCTTTGGATTTACAGGTGCGATATGTTGATGTTGCACATATTTCGCCTGAAAGAAATGAGCCCACAAAGAGTTACCAGTCAACAACTTCCAAGCAAATTTGATGTGAAGAAATTTTTGAATATCAAACATGCTTCTCGAACCTATACCTCCCTCATCAATAGGCTTGCAAAGTAGGTGCCAAGACATTCACTTGTGCTTCAACTTACCATTTGTCGAACACCAGAAAAAAGTACTAAACAACCTAAGCAAATTGTGCAAAACAAATTTTGGAGCTTGAGTGACTGCCAAGAAATGAACTAGCATGCTAGCAAGGACTTGCTTTATTAGAATCGGTCTTGCACCTAAGGACAAAAACTTCATCTTCCAACCTTCTATTTTATGCCGAACACGTTGCAACAACTCTTCCAAATAAACTCCGTTCATTCTTCTAGTTATAATAGGAACCCAAAGATATTAAACAAGGAATTGGCCTTTGGAGAAACCTGTCAAACGTAAAGGAAACCTTCACCTGGTGGCCGAAATCTTAGAAGAAAAAAAGAGAGATGACTTAGCCACATTTACCACTTGTCTTGACCAACTCGCATTGACTCACTCAAAAATGAGTAGTACTAAGGCTATCCCAAGTGCAGGAGGATGTCGTGTAATAATTAGGAATAAATTCCTAAATCACTTTCTCAGTGAAAGTTACTTACAAATCAAACTCGTTGAAAATAGTGAAAATCTTTACAAAGAGAAAATAAGGATGATCGTGTGTGCAATGGATGGAAAAGGATACTAGGCATGGACTAGATTCATATCTTAGATTTTTGAGTGTCGAATTGAAATGTAAAAGACTAAGAGATTAAATTAAGAAATTAATAAAACTAAGATAAGAATTAAACTAGACTAGAAAGTAATTGACAAAACATGCACTAAAAATTGAGAAGCCCCAAAATCAATGTTCTAGGGTTCATCATTGTATTCAAACCACAACTTCTCAAAATTAATCCATAGCAATTGTAATCACTATTAAAATGAAAGCTTAATGAAATGAGAAAAATAAATAACATGAACTAAATGAATAGCAAATAAATTGTTATTCCACAAAATATTCTACAAACTTAAAACTGAAATTAAATAACAAAAAGGGAAATGAAAAGATCAAGTCAATTGAATGGAGATGAAGATTCGAAGCGGTGGAGGAGGCTGAGCTGCAGTAGCAATTGAACCCCTCAAGGAGCTCTTCAATCTGCTGTAGTGTGAGTGAGTGATCCAGTAGAATTTGTGTTGCTGCGTGAATGATCGCTTGTGTGAATCCCCCTCTCCGGATCTGAGTCAAAAGTATCAAGGAAAAAACAGTGTTTTCCAGGCCAAAAGTCGGCCATAAGATTTAAAAAATCATATATATACCCTAACGGTGGAATAAACCCTAGATCTGTAAGATACGATGTTCGCTCGAGCGGAATGTTGAGCGGACATCGAGAGTTCAACTCTACCTGACTTCGCTCGAGCGGTCGAATGCCTCCGCTCGAGCTCACTGTCGAGCGGCAGTCGAGAGTTTGAATCTGCCTGAATTCGCTCGAGCGCATATTCCACATTAATTAACAGTTGATAAAATTAAGCAAAAATTCATACTTTTAATCAATTAAAATCACAACTTAGATTCATTCATTTTTCCATATAAAACCAATGATAAAGTAATGAAAGAATTAAGATATATTGGTTTTTAAAACATTAAAATATGCAATAACTCAGCTTAATCACACCCCCCAACTAGCATTTTGCTAATCCTTGAGCAAAATAGTGAACACTAATTGAGATGAATATTGCATAAAGATTGAAATTCAAACAGAAACAATCAAACACAATTCTGAATTCTCACAAAAGTGACACGTTACTACTCAACCCCCAAGGGTTATACACACCAAGACTATCTCAACAATCTTTCACATAGAATTAAGACAAATATCTCAAAACTCAAATGTGTGTGTGGAGCTAAACTGGTTGTGTGTTCCTCATTACTAGCCATGATTTGTCATAGGATTTTTCAACCTTAAGATTAATCATTGCTGATTCTAACTACCTCAAAGCCCAAGGGACTAGCAGTTTTCACGTCAGCTTTGTTTTTCAAGGTTGAATACTCAAACTCCTAAAGTCTTGGGTAATTGTTTCTAGCCCTTTTACTTAGGAAAGTTCACTAAGTCGCCTTTATTCTTTTTTTTTTCTTTTTTTTTTCTTTCTAATCTTTTCAAGTCCTTTTTTTTTCCTTTTTTTTTTTAGGCATGGCTCGATAGTCCTGCAGTTTACTTCTCCAGTGTTAAATCAATGAATGGTAAATAAGGAACACTAAAGCGTAAGCATGTGCAAAATATCCTTCAAACTTTGCCTTTCGTTCTATAAAAATCTTATCAAGTTTCATCTCAATAGGTATAACATCCTGGTGTTTCAAGCCACACATCAACAAAATATGATGCATCAAAAATTATGTTCTATGTTTAAGCTTGAAAATAAATTTTCACAAATGATCATGCTCAACTACTCCACCAAGATGCTCAAATTCCACAAAGATGCTCAATCATAAATGTATCAATGGACATCATGTTATTTTTTTTTCTTTTAATTTTTTATATTGTTTTTTTCTTTTTTTATAAAACTGTGCACACATGTTACCCCCCAACTAGTGAGAGACATAGTCCTCAATGAATCGAAAAAAAGAAAACAAAGTGCACAAAAATAAGCAAGCAAAACAAACAATCAACATGAAATATAAAATCAAGGCAAAAGAACAAATAATTTAAAAAAAATGCAAATAAAGAAAATTGTAAAGAAGGAAAAACAAATCAAAACACTTCCCTGGGGTCTTGCACAAACAAGATCTCTTCATGTGGATCAAAGACATTCAGAAATGACTATAGACGTTGTCCGTTGACAGTAAAGCTATTACTATTCTTCGGATTGACAATATCTACCGCGCCATGAGGATGAACGGTCTTTACAATGTACGACCCACTCCATCAGGATTTCAACTTACCAGGAAAAATATGCAAACAAGAGTTGTAAATGAGAACTTCCTCGCCAAGTGTAAAATGCTTTGGATGAATTTTCTAATCATGTAGAATTTTCATGCGTTCCTTTGCCAGCTGAGCGTTGTCATAAGCATTCTGACGAGCTTCATCTAATTCATTGATATGCAATTTTCTCAACCCTGAATCTTCATCAAGTGACATGTTAACATGTTTTATGGCCCAAAGAGCTCGATGTTAAATATCAACAGGTAAATGACAAGCTTTACCATAAACTAATCGATAAAGAGACATCCCTAGATTTGTTTTAAAAGCTGTCCTATAAGCCCACAAAGTATCAAGAAGCTTAACTGACCAATCTTTCTTATTAGGCTTGATGGTTTTCTCTAAAATGATTTTTATCTCTCTGTTTGCCAATTTAGCTTGCCCATTTGTTTGAGGGTGATAAGTGGTAGAAACTCTGTGTGATGCCATATTTCTTCATGAGTGTAGAAAATGATTTATTGCAAAAATGAGAACCCTCATCACTTATGATAACTTTTGGCATGCCAAAACGAGCAAACAAAGATTGCAAAAATTTTAGGACAACACGATGGTCATTTGTTTTGCAAGCGACGGTCTCCACCCATTTTGAAACATAATCCACAGCTAATAGAATATATGTGTTTCCAAAGGAAATTGGAAAGGGTCCCATGAAGTCTATTCCCCAACAATCAAAAATTTCTAAAGTAAGAATAGGGGAAAGAGGCATCATGTCTCTTTTGCTAATGGATCCCAATTTTTGACAAGGCTCACAAGTCTTACAAAAATTATAAGCATCTTTAAACATGGAAGGCCAGTAAAAACCGCTTTGCAAAATTTTAGTGACTGTTTTCTTTGCTGAAAAATGACCACCACATGCACACCCATATGACAAAATTTCAATACTGAAGAAAACTCATCATCAGGAATGCATCTTCTAATCAATTGGTTCGAACAATATTTGAAAAGATATGGATCATCAAAATAAAAGTGTCGTACTTCAGAAAGAAATCGATGCTTATCTTGAGTGGACCATTCAGAAGGCATTCGCTCAGTCACCAGATAATTGACTATGTCAGCATACCAGGGAGCTCTATTAACCACAAACAGCTGCTCATCCGGGAAACTATCATCAAGAGGAAGGCTAACATTTGAAGAGGAGGATGATGGCAATCTAGATAGGTGGTCAGCTACCACGTTTTCAACTCATTTCTTGTCCTTAATGTTGATATTAAACTCTTGAAGTAATAGAATCCAGCGAATCAAGCGTGGTTTTGCATCTTTCTTAGCCAACAAATACTTAAGAGCAGAGTGGTCAGTGAAAATAGTAACAGGAGAACCAAGAATATAAGTCTGAAATTTATCAAGTGCAAAAATCACTGCAAGCAATTCTTTTTCAGCAGTGGTATAATTTTTCTGGGCATCATTCAAGGTTCTACTGGCATAATAAATCACAAATGGTCTATTATCCACACATTACCCCAAAACAGCTCATAAGGCATAATCACTAGCATCTGTCATGATTTCAAAATGAAGGTCCCACTGCGGGGGTTGCATAATAGGGGCAGTGGTAAGCGATTTTTTAAGGATATCAAAAGCTTTTTGGCACTCATTGGTCTAAACAAATTTAATGTCATTTTGTAAAAGAGTGCACAAAGGTTTTGCAATAGAACTAAACCCTTGAATAAACTGCCTATAAAAGCCAGAATGACCAAGAAAAGAACGAATATCCCTAACCGTCCTAAGAATATGAAGTTTAGATATTAATTCAATCTTTGTCTTGTTGACCTTTATACCCTCAGAAGAAACAATATGTCCCAAGACAATGTCCTGAGTAACCATAAATTGACATTTCTCCCAATTAAGTAAAAGATTTTTTTCCTCACATCGCTGGAGAATACGTGCCAAATTATGCAAACAATTATCAAAAGATTTTCCAAACACAAAGAAGTCATCCATGAATATTTTACAAATATCATCAATCATGTCAGAAAAAATACTCATCATGCATCTTTGAAAAGTGGCTGGAGCATTACACAAACCAAAAGGCATTCTAGTAAAAGCAAAAGTGCCAAAAGGACAGGTGAAAGTGGTTTTCTCTTGGTCCTCAAGCGCTACAGCAATTTGATAATAACCAGAATATCTATCCAAAAAACAATAATATGCATTACTAGCTACTCTTTCTAAAATTTGATCCAAGAATGGTAAAGGAAAATGATCATTCCTACTGGCTGAATTAAGTTTTCTATAATCAATGCACATTCTCCAGCCAGTAACCATTCTAGTTGGGATCAACTCATTTTTATCATTTTTTATAACAGTCAAACCAGATTTTTTTGGTATCACTTGAGTTGGACTTACCCACTTACTGTATGAGATGGGGTAAATGATACCCACTGCGAGTAGTTTAAGCACCTCCTCTTTCACAACTTCTTTCATGGTAGGATTGAGCCTACGTTGAGCATCACGAACCGATCTAGCATCATCTTCAAGATGGATTCTGTGGGTACAAACAGCAACATCAATACCCTTGATGTTAGCTATTGTCCAACCAATTATGCCTCGATACTTTTTTAAAACTTCAATCAACTGGGCTTCTTCCTTCTGATTTAGCTTTGAGGAAATCACCATCGGAAAAGTGCCTTCTTCAGGACCAAGAAATACATACTTTAAATCTTGAGGAAGTGGTTTCAGTTCCAACTGGGGAACTTCTTCCTTTAAAGACTTAAGCATGTCTGGTGGTGGTAGAGTTTCAAATTGGGGTTTCCATCTTACTCTTGCAAATTGTACTTTAAGTGGTAAAGAAGAATTTGCAAAACAATCAAAAAATTCAAAGTCATCTTCATTGATATGATCAATTTTCTCATCAAGTAAAAATTCAGGTGTCTGAAAAATATAATCATTATCAGAGAAGGGAGAAATTGAGCAAATAAACTCTGTTGGTGTCAAACTCTCCACAGCATTCAAATCACTTGTGTCATTAAAATGTGCTGGCATCTTGCAAACATTGAAAACGTTCAACTCAAGTGCCATGTTCCCAAAAGTAAGTTTTAGAACTCCACTTCTGCAATTAATCAAAGCATTTGATGTAGCTAGAAATGGTCTTCCAAGGATGGCTGGAGCTTGGTAAATAGTGGAGACTGGTTGCTGCATATCAAGAACCACAAAATCCACTAGGTAGTAGAATTTGTCCACCTGGACCAACACGTTCTCTACAATACCCCTCGGTACCTTAACTGATCTGTCAGCCAATTGTAGCATGATGGAGGTCTTTTTCAGCTCACCCAATCCCAACTACTCATACACTGAGACTGGTAGCAAGTTCACACTACTCCCCAAATCAAGTAAAGCTCTCCCAATGCGTGATTCACCGATCATAATAGAAATGTTGGGAGAACCGGGATCTCCAAAGTTTTGAGGAGTCTCGCTCAATATTAATGTACTAACTTGCTCCGTTAGGAAAGCTTTTTTCTTTACATTCAGCTTTCTCTTCACTGTGCACAAGTCCTTCAAAAATTTTGCATATGAAGGCACCAAGAGTGGAATATTGATCTTCACTTGCTTGAAAATCTCTTGAATCTCCATGTGGTATTTGTTCTCTTGGCCAGCTGACAATCTCTGAGGGTAGGGAATCACAGGTTGGTACCCCTTACTAGATTCAGCATCTGTACTCACAGGCTTCTTCAGCTCTGGTCTCACTATCTCTGGTTCTTTCTCAACTTCATCAGTCTCTGTTACATTTTCAGGTGTAGGAGCAACTACCTGTGTGTCCATAGGCATCTCTGGTTGGGGAACTTCCTTCCCACTTCTCAAAGTAAGAACTACCTTCACTGTCTCAATAACATCCCTTGAGACATTATGCACTTGCTGTTGTTGTTGCCTGTATACTTGAGGATTAGACTGAGGCTGTGCTAGAAATTTCCCTTTTTCTAGGGTGCTCAAGGTCGTGCTCATCTTATTAATAGTGCCTCGCAACTCATTTATGACCTGAGTGTTTTGATTATTTGTGGTGGCCTGAATCTGCATGAATTGCTGAAGTGTATTGGCCATTTGTGCCATACTGTCATCTAGAGTCTTCTTTGTAGATGATGAAGGCTGAGAACTCTGTGCAATTACATGAGGCTGAAATTTAGGAGGAGCTACAAAAGGATAGCTCTGAGGACTCTGATTTGGTGGATACTGGTGTTGAGGAGCACCCTGATGAAATGGCTGCTGCGCAGGTGGTGGAGACTGACCAGGCTGATCATTTCTCCATGAGAAATTTGGGTGATTCCTCCACCCCGGATTATATGTGTTGGAGAAAGGCTGATTTTGTGCTCTATTGACCCAGTTAGCTTATTGCATCTGCTCATACCCACTTTCTTGAAATACTGGCATAATCAGATAGTCTTGGGTCTTATGGTTCGAATCAGCACATATAGAACATGCATCTACTACTTTCATAGCCTTCACTTTTTCCATTTCCATGACCTCTAGTCTTCTAGTTAATGCAGCTATTCGGGCTTGAACATCAGTGTCTTCCTTAAGCTCATATTTGCCCCCTCTAGAAATAGCCCTCAGTGGTTGTGCTGCTAATGACACTCGATCAGTACGAGTGTTCCACTGTTGTGCACTCTCAGCAAGATAGTAAAAAAATGATAGAGTTGCATCAGGTTCCTTGCTAAAGAACTCCCCATTGCACATTGTCTGAACAATCTGCTTGCAGTCTGGAGTGAGACCAGTGTAAAAATAGCTCACCAGCCTCCAAGATTCAAAACCATGATGTGGACAAATGTTCACCAAATCTTTAAATTTTTCCCAACTGGCCTGAAAGGTTTCATCAGGTCTCTGATTGAACTAGCTGATTTGCTCTTGCAAAAACTGAGTTCTCTGAAAAGGAAAAATATTTTGTAAGAATTCACGCTGCATATCAGACCAACTAGAAATAGAATTAGGTCTCAAAGAATTAAACCAAATCTTTGCTTTATCCTTTAAAGATAAAGGAAATAAACAAAGTCTAATAAATTCATCAGTAACGACCCTAGTGATAAAAGTAGTGCAAGCCAATTCAAAATCTGTCAAGTGCTGGTAAGGACTCTCTGAATCCATCTTGTGGAACTGAGGTATCACTGACATCATGTCATGCTTAATAGAGAAATTAGGTGCATTTTTGGGTAAAACAATGCAAGAAGGTGTAGTGGTGCAAGTTGGTTGCAAATAATCCTTAAGAGTGCGTGGTGTAGGTGCAGCCATGTTTTCTGGTTCAATTTCAATTTCCTCACCTGACTCACTCATAGAAAAGACAGAAGAACTATCTATCTCCAAGCTGTGTATACTACTCTCAACACTCGATGTGACTCTAAGCAACCTATTTGAGCTGTCTCTCACCCATGACATGAAACTTTAGTTTAAAGAGCATAAAAAAAAACGAGTTTAAATTTAAGTTAAATTACTTTCCCCGGCAACGGTGCCAAAAACTTGACTCACTCAAAAATGAGTAGCACTAAGGCTATCCCAAGTACAGAAGGATGTCGTGTAATAATTAGGAATAAATTCCTAAATCGTCTCCTCAGGGAAAGTTACTTAAAAATCAAACTTGTTGAAAATGGTGAAAATCTTCACAAAGAGAAAATAAGGATGATGGTATGTGCAATGGATGGAAAAGGATACTAGTCATGGACTAGATTCATATTTTACATTTTTGAGTGTCGAATTGAAATGTAAAAGACTAAGAGATTAAACTAAGAAATTAATAAAACTAAGATAAGAATTAAACTAGACTAGAAAGTAATTGACAAAACATGCACTAAAAATTGAAAAGCCCCAAAATCAATGTTCTAGGGTTCATCATTGTATTCAAACCACAACTTCTCAAAATTAATCCATACCAATTATAATTACTATTAAAATGAAAGCTTAACGAAACGAGAAAAATAAATAACATGAACTAAATGAATAACAAATAAATTGTTCAAACTTCTAAACCAAAAATCTCAAAAATATTCCACAAATTTAAAACTGAAATTAAATAACAAGTAGGGAAATGAAAACATCAAGCTAATTGAATGGAGATGAAGATTCGAAACGGTGGAGGAGGCTGAGCTGCAGTAGCAATTGGACCCCTCAAGGAGCTCTTCAATTTGCTGCAGTGTGAGTGAGTGATCAAGTATAATTCTAAGTGTTGATGTGTGAATGATCGCTTGTGTGAATCCCCCTCTCCGGATTTGAGTCAAAAGTACCAAGGAAAAAATTCTAAGTGTTGCTTGTAATAAAAAACAGTGTTTTCCAGGCCAAAAGTCGGCCATAAGATGTAAAAAATCATATATATACCCTAACGGCGGAATAAACCCTAGATCTGTAAAATATGATGTCCGCTCGAGTGGAGTGTCAAGCGGACATGGAGCGTTCAACTCTGCCTGACTTCGCTCGAGCGGCCAAATGCCTCCGCTCGAGCGATCTCCTTTCCCGCAACCCGCTCGAGCTCATTGTTGAACGGCAGTCGAGCGTTTGAATCTGCCTGAATTCGCTCGAGCAGCCAAAAGCCTCCGTTCTAGCGATATGGACCATATTCCACATTAGTCAACAGTTGATAAAATTAAGCAAAAATTCATGCTTTTAATCAATTAAAATCACAACTTAGATTCATTCATTTTTCCATATAAAACCAATGATAAAGTAATGAAAGAATTAAGATATATTGGTTCCTAAAACATTAAAATATGCAATAACTCAGCTCAACCACGCATACAATCCAAGAGTATCACTAATAGCCTTAACTAACTTTCTTCCTTCATTTGCAAAAATTACCATATCATCCACTCAGAGAAGATGCAAAATTAAAGGGCAACCTCTGGGATGATAAAAATAACTAATTTCACCAGCCTCAAACTTGCTTCTCAGTAGACGCGAGAAAACCTCGTCCACTAAAATGAATAAATAAAGCGAGAGTATAAATTTGGGTAGTGGAGCACCCAGAAAAAAAATCACAAATGGCCTCCATTAAATCCATCTTGTCCAACTCCTAGCAATGTCGAAAGAATCTCGAGCCAAAGCCATCCGGGCCTGGGCTACTATCCACCAGAATAGAGAATAAAGTTGCCTTCTTCTCCTGCTCCAAAGGACATCTAATCAGAGCTTGATTTTTAGCACCCAAAACAGTGACCTGAACTAACATAGAGAGATCAGGCAATTGGTGCCTTGGTCTAGCTTGCAAGAAATTGTCAAAATAAACCAATGTTGCTTCATGAATCACTTAAGGAGAAGAAAGAACCCGACCATCACTTAGATGCATATCAATCACAGACTTATGCTTCCTCACCTGCAAAACTTAAAAAATAGAAGAATTAACTTCGCTGTGATCAACCCAAGATTGCTTAACTTGTTGAGCAATATGGATCTCCTCCCTTTTTAACCAAGTAGAAAACTTGATCTTCATGGCCAAGACGTCGGACCCAACCTCTTCCAAGAATTGCTCCTGAAGCTGTAAATCATTTTCCTCAACCATCGCTTCCAACCTTTTAATATGCTCCCAAGTCAACCCAAAAACCTTTTTATTCTAGCTCCTATAAACCACTTTAAGTCTTTTTAATTTAGAAGCAAGTCCAAAGAAACCCGAACCACCAGTTTCCTCCTGCCAAGACTATGAAACACACCTCCAAAAATCATGGTGAGTAGTCCACATTTGTTGGAATTTGAAGGAGCTCGGACCATACCTTAACAAAACCTTCGACATACAAAGGATCACTGAAGAATGATTTGAGGATCTACAGCCAAAATAAGTAAGTGCAAAAGAAGCAAAAAGATCCAAACATTTGGAATTACAGAAACCTTTGTCCAAGAGAGCCTAAATCCTCTCCAAACCCCCTTGCCCATTGCACCAAGAGAACATGTTTCCTTTGAAAGGAAGCTCAATAAAATCCCTAGCATCAATGAAATTGTAGAAATCCTCCATTGCACAAGGCAACCTTGGATTACCTCCCATTATTTCACTATCATTACGAATAACATTAAAATGGTCAAGAATAACAACCCACAACAATTGAAGNTGCTTTGCTTGACTTTTCTGCATGCTGTGAATGATGCATGAGATACTTTGCATGTGCTAAAGCCGTGAGTTGCTTCTGCCGTGGGACCAAGTGATGTATGTGAGTGAGTTGTGTGCTGCTGCCTTGCATTTTCTTTCCAGCCGTTATTGATGCAAGTGTGAGTGATGCATGTGAGTGATTTTCCTGCATGTGTTGCATTGAGGTGCCGTGAGAGACCTCCCTTGGTTGAAAATTCAATCACGACACTTCTCTTCCTTCAATCAATCACATGTTCCTCACGTCCCTTAATTCCAACAAATTCAACTCTCCTATCTCTTTCTTTCCTCTTGCTCCCTTTCTTTGACCGATTCTCTCTTTTTATTCTAGCAAATCCTCGGTCACCAAGAGAAAAATAAATCACCACCAACTCCACCACGTTCTCTCTTCAATGAATCAAATACGGAACTTCTCAACTTTCTGGTCCAACCACCCTTTGAATTTTATTCAAGCTGAAAATATGAAGAAAGAAATAACACTCAAAAAAATAAATATAAAAAATATGTTATATATTTGAAAAGATATTGCCCAATTATATCTTAGTTATAAAATTAAGCATAAACATGATATTAATCAATTAAAAATCACAACTCGTATTTATGCTTATTAACCATTTTTCCATCTAAAACCAATAATAATGTCATGAGGAATTTAAAATACATTGGTTTTAAATAGTTAAAATATACAATATCTCAGCTCAATCACCTTTACCATTCGAGACTGATACAGGCTTCTCACCAGCTCCAGAATAAACCACTACTTTTTAATGAAAAAATAAATAAAGAAGTAAAAGCCTAGAAAAACGAACCAAAATTTTTCACCGATTGTATAATTTTTTTTTCTTTTGGTTTTTTTCAAACATTTTTTTTACTACCTTAAAAAAATTTTAAAAGATAAATTAAAATCAGTTTACTGATATTTTATTAGGTCCAATTTTTAAAATACCAAAATTCGTCACCAACTGTACACGTTTTTGCAAACACTTCTTTAATTTTTAAAAGATAAGTCGAATTAATGACAAACCAAAAAAAAAGCACAAACTCATCAACTCAAAAAAACAAACAAATAAATAGAAATGAAAAACCTAAACATTTCAAACTAAAAAATAAATAAGTAATAGCCATATGTTTTTTTAGATAATATATAATACAAAGATACCTACTATTCTTAAAATAAAAAGACAACAACATATTTTAATCTATTAATAACAAAATATAAAAATCCAAAAAACGGAATCAACAAAAAAAATATACGTACAAACATCAGACAAACCGTAGCAGCTCACTAAGAATCATTTAAAAAATTAATCACTTAATTTTTTTAAAATGAGTTTCACTATTAGACGTCACATATTTTTTTCATATAAAATTTACAACTTTATCTCTAAATCCCACCATTTGCATAAACCCACTACAAGAATAAAGCCTTTTTCCAGCTATTAAAAGTTTGATGAAAATAAAATTGTTGCAAAAAACCTTTATTTGTAGCAATTTAAAGATTGATGCAAAGTTTTTTACATGGAAATTCGAAATTAGTCTTTTGCAGCAATATTTCACTTTTTACGACAGTTGAAGTTTGCTGCAATATTCAAAATATTTTTTCGGCTGATCTTTTACTTGTTGCAACAAAATAATCGCTGCAATAAAAAAAAAACTTTTGCAGCTATGTAAGAATTCGATGTAAAAAAAAACGTTTTCTTGTACTCACTTTTTCCCTCTTTTTTCTCATCACTTTGTTCTCTTTCCCCCCATCGCCCCCCCCCGGGTGAGTCCGTGACTTTATCTTCTTCGTCGATCTGTAGAAATTTCCCAAGCTCGGCATCTCGATCTCCCTCATCTTCTGCTGATCTATCTCGCTCAATCTCCTCTCTGTAGTAAACGCTGCCATCGACCCACCGATGTCGTCCACCTCCTCAGTCGCTAGTCCCTCTCATGCGGCTTCTCTCTGTCCCAGGTAATCTCCCTCTCTCTTCACCCACAAACCCACAAATCTCTGCCTTCCTCCACGGCGTAGCTCCACCGCCACCCCCATGATCCACGGCCAGCTACGACAGTTGCAGAGCCCTGATGGAAAACCATAAAGTCTCTATCCCTGTCGATCTACTCTCCCAACGACGGATCTCGCTCAAGCCGTGTGTACATGGCCCTGCGCTGCCTTCCTCCACGGCGCAGCTCCACCGCCACCCCCATGCTCCACCTCCAGCTACGACAGTTGCAGAGCCCCGATGGAAAACCTCCGTATCTCTCCCCGTCAATCTACACTCCCCCACACGGATCTGGCTCAAGTCGTGTGTACAAGCCACTCAGCTGCCTTCCTCCACGGCGCAGCTCCACCGCCTCCCCTTCAATGCCGCCCACAAACCCATTTAAAAAATAATCGTTGAAAAAGGACAAATGTCGTCGAACGAAATATAACTTGTGGTTGACGGGCTGCCGATGTGCAGTAGAACTTATCAGCGAAATAAATTTGTCAGTCGTTGAGAAAGTTGATATATTGCAGCGGCTTCCCATCGGTATTGCAACGTTACTAATCGACCCAAGAACGGAACTGCAGCGATTACAAATGGTACTCCTCCACGACAGTTGCAGGGGACATGCTCTGTTTTACCCGTCCATAGAAAACGATGGAAAACTTCTGTTTTCCCAACGATTCACGTCCATAGCTGAGTTCCCTTAGTTGCAACGAAACTAAGGCGTCCAACGTGCGACCAACCCATAATAGTTGGAACAGTCCAACTGCTGCATTTTATAGGATGAATTCCGAAGGATGCGACAGTTGAAACAGGGCAGTTTTGTTGTAGTGACCACACATATAACAAGCAAGTACTTTATACAAAAAGTGTTCCAAGAAAGAAACAGTACTTTCAAATGAGCAAAAATATTTCACTTTTAAAAGAAATTAATTTTTTAAAAATGATAATTTTCACTTTTGATATACTACATATTTTAAAAAATAATAGTTTAAAACTCTCATAAAATGAGCAGTAGACTTATAAATCTAAAACTCACCTAAAGCGATATTTTAGGAAATAAATTGGGAAGTTAAACCAAAAAAACTTACAAAGAAAGTTTCTGAAACAGAAAAGAACCTAGAACATAGGTAAAAACTAAACTCACTGAGAGAGAGCTGGACCAACTGCGATAGGGACTCGAAGTTGGATGACGACGGTGAAGGATAGCTCATATGAATTCGCCAGCGAGCTTGGAGGCAGAGCATTGTGAGAGAGATGAGAGAGAAACTAGGTGATGAGAGACAGAGATAACGAGATGAGCAAGCTGTGAGAGAGAGAGAGAGAGAGATGAAGCTCACCCGGCCATGAGATTGAGGTGGCCTGCGGAGGACTGGGGGTGACGGGAAGTTTTTGGTGGCAGTTTGTTTTACAGTGGGGTCTCAACGTGATGGAGCTCTCTGTGGAGGTGGTTGCAGTGTCTTACAGTGGGGAAATACCTCCCATGTGTCGGCGTGGTGCAACAGGACACATTCGTCTAAGGTTTTCGATGGCTCCACTGGTGGGTTCACGGCTGGGTCATGGTGGTGGCGTATGGAAACATTGTGGAGGGGCATGTTGCGGCTTGACCTCCTTGGAAAGCTACAGTTTTCGTGACTATGGGTTCTTCCTGGACACAGAAGGCAGCAGATAAATCGGTGGTTTGTTGTCGTGTTTGAGGGTGGCTGCAGTTTCTGGAATGGAGTCAAGGTGGTGGGGAGGTGAATACGGTAGGCAGTGGCAACCCTAATATTTGAGGAGGAATATGAACCTACGAGAGGAATCTATGCAAAATATAGGCATTTGAAAACAAAAATCTAGATAGGAGAGACGTGCATGAAGAGGGAAACAAACGTGATCAAAGCATGTATGAAGGAAAAGATTCTTATAGTTGGCTCTCACGGGAATGGGTTTGGGCTTTTGGGTGATTGGGTAGGACCCATTTCAAATGCTATACTGAGTGAAAAAGTTATAAAAGGGCTCTTCCCTAATTTGTAGACCTCGAATCAATCTTAAAAAAGTAATCCAACTAGTTAAAAAATTATCTCATCCATAAAATTTTTTTAACTTAAATATCAAACCCAAAGAAAAATATAATCCACAAAAACAGAGATTTTAAGCTCATGGTATACTTAAAAAAACATATTTGATAACTCAAATGGGTTTCTCTTACATATAAATCCAAAAATTCTTTAAAACAACTTGACACTGGACCCAGATGTTACACCTTTGGCAAACCGTATACTCCAGTCTAGCCAATGCCTCCACGTTGTTGGTCACTAGCCACTGCCCAATGGTTAGTCT
>QGSO01001357.1:0-35836 GCA_011037825.1 Carya cathayensis
TTCAAAACTTTCATTCTTTCTTCTCTAAGCATTAAGCCTTAACCCTTATTCATTTTGAGAGATATAGTTTGCGTTGTATTGTTCTTATTTCACTCATTGAGGAGTGTTTTCTAATAACCTACCCACTATCAATTCGTGTATCAGTAAAAGGGTGTGTATAATCATTGTGAGTGTAGAAAGTATTCTACACAGGGAATAGTTGAATCACCACGTGTAAGGTGATTGCAAGTGTAGTACACGGATCATTTGTAGCGGTGTTGTTCAAAGGTGTAATAGGTTTCTATCTCCACCTAAAGGAGGTTGAATAGTAAATTCGGGGATTTTCAAGGGGTAGCTTGAGGCAATGATGTAGGCAGTGGGGCCGAACCTCGTTAACATATTGAGTTTGCTTCTCTCTTACCTTTACTCTTTATATTTATTGTTGTTTCATATTTTATTTATATTTTATATTGTATATTTGATTTATAATTGTTATTTTTTTAAATACAACTCAATTCACCCCCCCTCTTGTGTTAGTCATCTGGGCAACACTTCTCTATGTTTCCAGATATCTAGCTCAGCTTTGATAATGAGGTAATCGCATTATAAATCCGGATCATAACCATTTTGCAACTAATTTTCGAGGAGTTCTAATCTTTCCTCTAGCGCTTTGATAGTCTGACCAACATGCCCAATAATATTACGATTCCAGGCTTGCAGTGTAATTTTCTCTTTCTTCAATTTTTCTGCCAACTTGTATAGCCTAGAAGAGACGACAGGTTCTCGCCAAATCACTTTAACATAAGGCTTGAAACCTGCATGATTACACCACATATTTTGAAAAAGGAAAGGATGTGGTTCATATAATACCTCCATTTTTTGGAATTGAACAACCATAGGGGATCTGACGACTTCCTCTACAAGTATTCAAAGTAAGCAATTGAAAAAGAATTCACAAACGAAGAATTAATGAGAGTCTGGTCTAAGTGAGCCCAGCTTCTTGTGCTCCCTTCATGGCCATTACACCATGACATGCGCCTTCCCACCACTGGGAGATCTAACAAACCACAAGAGTCCAAACACTCATTAAAATTTGCCATGGAAGCTAGGGGTCACGGATTCCCACCAACTCGCTCCCTATCCTCCCAAATAGTATTGAAATCCCCCACTGCTATCTATGGTCCATCTTTACAAATATCATTTAAGCTACACCATAAATCACTCATCTCCACCTGGTTACATTTCACATAGACAAAAGTAATGAGTATATTTTCTACATCACTACGGAACCAACCAGTGATCATTTGGTTAGACATACACAATACTTAAAACTCACACGAATCTTTCCAAAAATACCCATATTTTGCCACTCATCTCTGCATAACTATAGAACTTCGAGACCCCCAAATACAACGCCACACAATCTATTTTACTAGCATTTGAAAAAGGTTATGAGATCATTACAATAGCCACATTAAAATTTCCAACCATCCGACACAATTTCTTATGGGACGTGCCTAACCCTCACACATTCCACACTAACATGTGATTGACATACCATTTGTTTCTTGCCACTATGTCAAGTAGATTTCAATGATCGTCATCACATTTTGAACTGGAGTCGCATTTTCATTGGCTTTACGAACATCAGAGCTTTGTGGATCTTCCTACCTAGCGATTATTCCATTAGGCACATCCTTCTCATTTGATTTTTCCTTCTATGCCTGTCTCGGATTCTTGTTTCTCTCCCTACCCAAAGGGCGTCGATACTCTCCTATTTTGCAAACCATTATCATGTGACCTTGACGACAACATTTGGTGTAATAGAAACCCAGTTTTTCATAGCACACTTCCTGCCGTATCATTTTATTAGCTGAAACCAAGATCGGGAAGCCCTGCACCAGTTCTTCTTTCAAATCAATCTCCACACATATGCGTGCACCAGTTGCTCTTGTCTAATGCAGTGTTGCATTATCGGTGCCCAAGTAACAACCAAATCTAGTGGCTAAAATCTGAAAACAGTCTGTCCTGTACAAGTGCATAGGAAGTCCAGGCAAGAAAATTCATTGTGGTGCTAGGGAGGATTCAGTATGCAAATCAAAATCCTTGGTCCATTTGAATAAGAGGAACACGCAGCCTTCCATCAATCTGCCTTCTCGCGCCCAAGCATGCACAAAATCACATGGTGAACATCCATGAAGCTAATCTTGGATATCTCCAATAACCCCCAAGACTTGATAATATGACGACGAATCTACTCTATCAGTGGTCGGACACGAGTAAACTTTAACACTAGAGCAAAACAGAAATCTTTGACTGCCTTTGTCATCTCCAAATCTGTAACTATGAAACCTAGTCCACCATTGAGATCCACCGGATATCTCGTCAGCAATTTGTAAGAAGACAAATCTTGCTTAACCATCGCTTGCGTATACGTCTGTTTAACCATAATACCACTATCGAATGCCCCCAAAGATGCTGGAGACACCATGGGGAGCGAGGGCGCCACCATGGGCAAGTCCTTGGCCCTGAAATAAAAAAGGATTCCAAAAAGGAATTTTTGAGAAAAGTGGAGCGTTTTCTTGAGAAAAGTGAAAGGTATTGTGATTATCAATCACAGTGATCACGTGATTATGCTTAAGATTGAGGATTATATGGTTAGATACAGTTGATTGGTTGCTTGGAAGCAAGAGTGTGTGGTGTCGATACTCACCATTTTCAACTTTAGAGGTACATCTTACGTGTTTCCAAGTTTTCATCGGGTTTACACGTGTTCGAAGCAGCTGCTTCTTTCCATGCACTTGCAGTCAAGCATGGAAAAGGACTCCTCCATGCGAGGATCCTCTCGAATCTCCATCAACTTTCGGGCTACTTTACACAAGCATTTAAAATTTGATTTGACACCCCACGAGACTTTAGAAAGAAAATAGCTGTCTTCTGGTTTTTTTAGACGTAGCAAACACGCCAGGATAGTCAACTCCACCCAACCCCTACGTCAAACATTGTTCTATTTCCCTTTCCCGTCAAAATTTCCTTTCCCCTACACAAAATTTCATTCATTCGAATTTAAGACCACTATTTATCATAGAAATCTAAAGGAATGACCATTGCCACACGCAACTCTAAAGCTTGCCATAGCCCTCACATCTAATGTCACAAAATTAAAAATAAAAATAAAAAAATAATAATTTTAAAAATTGTAAATAATTATAAAACTATGAAATCTCTTAAAATCTTTCAAAGAAGGTATTTTGGGGTTTTAAAAATCATAGTTCTTTTTAATGATTTTGTTTGTAATGCTAGTCGCAGCATGGCATCTAAAACACCTTGACATGTGACACTGTTACATTATTTATTAGTTGTTGAACAATCATCAATAGAGTCAACTCAAGTGCCTTTTCATTACATACAACACTACCTTGTGTTATAGCCAGTTTGGAATTGAGATCAAAATTTCTAGTGTTGTATCTACAAGAAGGTAGTTGTTGGCTGGATTTCCCTTCCCTTGCCTTTCAAGACCTCTCTCTATTCACACTATTTTCACACCAAACCAACACTCAGTCCCTATTGTCACGTAAGTGGCTGATTTGTGATTGCTGATAAGTCTAAAGTCCACTTGGAGGAATCAGTTCGATGAGGTTGAAAATAAACAGAACAAGAAAGAAAATTTAGCAAAGATCATAAAGGCATGCTGACTTGCAGACTGCAGAAATGGGAATGAGGGGCATGGCTGCCATCCTTCTGGATGTAAATTTCTTATCCGTAACTTTCCATATAGAGTGCCTGCTTACAAAATGTGTATCCAGCCAGATTGAGATTCCTTAATACAAATCCAAGGAATAAATCCTACCCGTGATGAATGAAGCTGCATCCTCACATGGGCCTCTCATGATATTATAATCAGCATATTATAGTCAACCTATAATATATTTAAATTTGCCCCAACATATCTTCATACATCAAGTTCTCGTTTCTTTGACCCAAATAAGAAAAGTGAAAATAGAAAGTGATGATCTGATGGGTTCTAAATAGGTGCAAAATGCCCCTTAATTCAATCTCACCTTCCATTTCAGAGAGACCTTATGAGTTAGAAAATACTCGAGAGAAGTAGTAATAGCTCTAGTTTTCTTGCCTTTTTAAATAAAACACATGAAAAGTGACCCGTCTCTAGGCTCTGTTTGGTTGTTAGACTACACAGAGATCAACTCAATTTAGTCTAATTTTAAGCTGAGTCTAACATTCAAATAAATAACTCTCAAATTATTAAACTTATCTCAATTCAAAACCCCTTTACACATGAGACCCACAACCTTTTTCAACTAAACTCCTCTTCATATGTGGGACCCACAACTTTTTTTAAATTCTCATAAATAGTACTAAACTCATCTTAATATCCAAACATATATAAACTCATCTTAGATGGGCCTCACGTGACTTACTCCACCATCTCAACTCACTACTATTCATTAAAAATTGAGTTCAGCATTCAAACGCAACCAAAGTTAAACATTATTATTCGATAACAATTTGATGGAGGTCTGATACCAATGGCATTTTCTGGCTCCTTTTTTTCTTTCCACTCTCTCTCCCCCTCATTCTGATTGTATGCTATAAGAGATCAAATCCAGATAAAAAAACATTGCATTTGAAAGTGAAAAACTAGGCATGAAAACAGATACCAATCCTTCTCCTCTTATCCTTAACATTCTCTTGCTCTTCTTGCTTTCACAGAGCATCACAGCATCACCAGCAACTCAAGCAGAAGCTCTTGTCAAATGGCAAAATAGCCTCTCAGTTCCTCCTTCTTTCACTTCATGGTCCCTCACCAACCTCTACAATTGGACAAGCATTGTCTATGCCTCAACAGAAACTTTCTCAGAGATAAACCTCTCCAGCACCAACCTCAATGGAACCCTTCTCCAATTCAATTTCACTTCATTTCTTAACCTCACACGCTTTGATCTCAGCAACAACAGTCTCAGTGGATCAATACCTCATGAGATAGGCCGCTTAACAGAGCTTCGGTAACTAAGTTTCTAAGACAACTATCTGAATGGTACAGTTCCTTATCAGTTTAACAATCTTCGAAAGGTATGGTACTTAGACCTTGGTTCAAACTACTTCGTCGATTCTGACTGGTCCAGGTTTTCGGCCATGCCTTTATTGACCCATCTTAGCTTTTCTTTCAATGAACTCCATTCCGGATTCCCAGAATGTATACTTGATTGTCAGAACTTGACGTTCTTGGATTTATCCCAGAATAAGTTCAATGGATCACTACCAGAAATGGTATTTTCCAATCTGGGCAAGCACGAATACCTTAAGCTTACCGATAATTTATTCCAAGGGCCACTGTCACCAAACTTTCCCCCGCTTTCCAAGCTCAAACATCTTCTTCTAGGACGAAACCAATTCAGCGGTCTCATCCCTGCAGATATCGATTCCATGTCGAAATTGCAAATGATAAAATTGTACAACAATTCATTGGAGGGGACAATTCCTTCTTCAATAGGCCAGCTCAGGACACTTGATCTTAGATGGAATGCCTTGAATTCTTCCAAATCTCATCGTCTTGAAACTGGCCGTAAATTCATTGACCGGTGAATTGCCTTTATCCTTGACCAACTTGGCCTTTTATTCCAACAACAACTCTCTGGAGAACTGTGTTGTGGACTGGTCAAAGACAGAGGTGATTCTAAATAAAGGAGAGACGAAATTTAACGTGGTTCAGCAATTGCCTACGTCCACAGCTGCTGTAACTACACTATGAAATAATTTTTACAAAATCTCTCTTTGTAAACTCTCTCTTCTCATCCACTCTCTTTCTCTCTATTTTCTCGCACTCCATTTTTTCAACTGAGCTCTCTTCTATTTATAGGAGAGAGCAGCCTACCATTTGCAGCTGTTTCTGACTTTGCTGGAGGGTGGATGGCCTAACAAAACTGCTGAGGGGTGGGTGGCCTAATAAGCCAAAGCACCATACGGTGCATTTGACTCCATACATAACAATCTCCCACTTGGAGACAAATGAGTCTACGTATCTTCATAGCAACCATCATAGCAACTTCAAGTCATGCCTTTAAGTACGGAGGCCAACTGAAGCTACACACAGCTTCAGCTTGTCAGCAGTAACTACTTTTGTGAACATGTCTGCTGGGTTCTTTATTCCTCGAATCTTTTCAAATATCAGCTATCCCTTATCGAGAAGCGATTGGATAAAATGGTATCGCAACTGTATGTGTTTTGTTCTGGAATGAAAGGCTAGATTTTTTGCAAGAAAAATAACACTTTGACTATCACTGTGCAGAATAACTTTTTCATTTTTCTTTTCCAATTCCTCCAAGAATTACTGCAACCAAACCATTTCCTTCCCCGCTTCAGTTATAGCAACGTATTCCGCTTCTGTAGTTGAGAGAGCAACAATCTTCTGTAACTTAGAAGCCCACGATATAGCTGTACCACGCAGCGTATACACAAATTCAGTAGTACTTTTTCTGCTGTCAATGTCACCTGCTAAATCAGCATCTACATATCCCTGTAGCTTTAAACCTGCTTTTGTAAAGCATAGTGACGTATCTGAAGAGCCTTGTAAATATCTCAAAATCCACTTGATTGCTTTCCAATGCTGCTTTCCTGGATTACTCATGTATCTACTCACAGCTCCCACTGCTTGTGCAATATCTAGCCTTGTACAGACCATGGCGTACATAAGACTACCAATAGTAGATGCATAGGGTATTCCGTTCATGCATTCTTGCTCTTTCTCCGTCTTTGGCGACTGATCCTTAGTTAGTCGAAAGTGACTAGCTAAGGGTGTGCTCACTGGTTTCGCCTTGTCCATGTTAAACCTTCTGAGCACCTTCTTCACATACTCCTCCTGCGAGAGCTTAAGAGTATCATTAGCCCTGTCTCTAATAATTCTCATACTAAGGATTTGTTTTGCAGCACCCAAATCCTTCATCTCAAACTGCTTTGACAACTACTTCTTCAGTTTATTGATCTCCTCGATGCTTAACCCTGCAACGAGCATATCATCCACATACAACAGTAGGATAATATAAGAGTTGTCAAAATTCTTCATATAGCAACAATGGTCAGCCTGCAGTCTTGTAAATCCATTACTGCACATGAAGTTGTCAAACTTTCGGTACCATTGTCATGGAGCTTGTTTTAGGTCATACAAGCTCTTCTTCAGTTTGCAAACTAGATTCACTTTTCCCTTCACTGAGAATCCTTGTGGCTGGTGCATATAGATGTCTTCCCCCAAATCACCATGAAGGAATGCAGTCTTCACATATAACTGCTCAAGATGTAGATCCTCTGCAGCCACAATTGCCAACACTAGCCTAATCGTGGTCAATTTTACGACTGGGGAGAAAATGTCTGTGTAGTCGACACCTTCCTTTTGTTGAAACCCCTTCACGACCATTCTGGCTTTGTAGCATTTGCTACCATTGTGCTCTTCCTTAATTCTGTACACCCATTTGTTGTGCAAAGCCTTCTTACCTTTTGGAAGCTTAGTTAGCTCCCATGTCCGATTTGACATCAATGACTTCATCTCATCTCGCATGGCTTTCTCCCACTTGATCGAATCTTCAATTTGTAGAGCTTCATCATAACTTTTTGGTTCACCACTATCTGTTAGCAGGATGTAGTATAGAGATGGTGAGAACCGCTGTGGTGGCCTGATCGTCCTTGAAGATCTTCGAATAACAGTGAGTGGTGTACGTTGTTCGATCTGTGTATCATCATTCTCTTGATCCTCGTTCTGATCAGTGTTGACTCGAGTAACATCAAAGTCAACAACCTCAGGTTTCTTTGGCTGCTCCTCAGGTTCAGCTTGTGACCTAGCTTTGTACAGAATCTGCTCATTGAAAATTACATTTCTACTTCTGATGATTTTGCGATTTTTACCATCCCAAAATCGATAGCCAAATTCTTCATCACCATAACCGATGAAAAAAATTTTCTAGATTTGGCTTCTAACTTGTTACGATCAGTAGAATCTATGTGAACATATGATACACAGCCAAAAACTTTCAAATGGGAAAGATTTACCTTCTTTCCGCTCCAGACTTCCTCTGGTAGATCGAACTTTAAGGGAACTGAAGGTCCCCGGTTAATCAAATAGGCTGCAGTGTTAACTGCATCAGCCCAAAAACATTCAGGCAATCCTGAATTCAGCCTCATGCTTCTGGCACGTTCGTTGAGAGTTCTGTTCATGCGTTCAGCTACGCCATTCTGCTGCGGTGTCCCGGGAATAGTCTTCTGAAATCTAATCCCATTTGCAGCACAGAATTCTTTGAACCCTCCGTCGATGTACTCTCCGCCATTGTCTGACCTCAGACATTTCAACTTCAAGCCTGTTTCATTTTCAACCATGGCTCTCCACTTCTTGAAAGTGTCAAATGTGTCAGATTTATTTTTCAAAAAATAAACCCATACTTTCCTGCTTGAGTCATCAATAAAGGAAACATAGTACCGCGATCCTCCAAGAGAAGCGACTGGGGATGGCCCCCACAAATCTGTGTGCACCAATTCCAACTTTGTAGACTTTGGAGTTCTGCCATTTTTCAAGAAACTAACCTTTTTCTGCTTCCCAAAAATGCAACCTTCACACATGTCGAAATCAGTTGATTCCAACTTTGGTAACTTCCCCTTGGATAATAGTACTTTCATTCCTTTCTCACTCATGTGACCAAGCCTTTGATGCCATAGGTTAGCATTTGCGTCAGCAATTGCAACAGTATCTCTAATGCTTGAAGTCATGTATAGAGTACCTGTTTTTGTGCCTCGAGCTACTACCATAGCTCCTTTTGTTATCTTCCATGTGTCACCGGTAAATAGTAACGAATGCCCATCAGCATCAAGTAGTCCTATAGAAATCAAGTTCCTCATGAGCTTGGGAACATGTCGCACCTTCTATAGCAACCATGCACTTCCATTGGGCAAATTGATTTGTACATCTCCCATGCCTTCGATTTTCAACGCTTCACCATCTGCTAAGTACACTTTCCCGAAATCACTAGTGACATAATTCTGCATGATTTCTCGGTGTGCTGTAGTGTGGAATGAGGCTCCTGAATCTAACACCCAAGATTCAATTTGGTTGTCGACTGAAAGGAGTAAGGCATCTTGGAGATCTTCTGTTGTGGCATTAGCAGAGTCATGCTCATTCTTCTTCTTTGCTTCCTTGCAATTATTTTTGAAGTGGCCAATCTTGCCACAATTCCAGCACTGTACTTGTTTTGCGGACCTAAACTTACTTCTTTCTCTTCGGGACTTTGACCTGCCCTGATTTGAACTTCTACTAGCTCCTCTACCTCTCGTCTTGAGGTTTAAGGCAGAACTGGAAGTTGATGCTTCTCCTGTATCTTTTCTACGAACTTCCTCGCTAAGAATATGGTCCCGGATATCTTGATATTTCATCTTTGTTTTGCCATGAGAATTGCTAACAGCTGTTCTCATGGCCTCCCAGCTTTTTGGCAATTGAGTCAGAGCAATCAGTGCACGTACTTCATCATCAAATTCAATCCCCATTGAAGCTAATTGATTGATGATGGTGTTGAACTCATTCAGATGCTAAATAACTGGAGTTCCTTCTACCATTCTCAAGTAGAATAGTTTGTACATCAAATGCACTTTGGTATTGGCTGATGGCTGCTCATACATGTCTGATAGAGCTTTCATCAAATCTGTTGTGGTCTTTTCCTTTCCTACATTGTGTGCAACTTATCTTGACAGTGTTAGTCGAATGACTCCCAACTTGTCTATCAAGAAAACTCCAATCTTCATTGCTCATGTCATCTGGCTTTCTTTCTAGGAGTGAAAGATGTAGTTTCTTCCCATAGAGATAATCCTCTATCTGCATTCTCTAATAGGCAAAGTCTGTATCGTCAAATTTCTCGATACCAGCACCTTTAGCTTATTCTCCAGCCATAACTTTATAAATGAGTTCAAATTTGAACAAATAAAGATCACCATTGCGTCCGAAACACTCGAATTAGCTGGAAACGAGTCGGAATCGTCAAAATTGGATCAAAATTGAGTTTAAACAGGCCAAAATAGTTTTGGCCAACCAGAGTGCAACAAGTGGCAGGATGACGTCGGCTCGGCTCAGAAACACGGCTCGGCTTAGGAACGCGGCTCGACTCAGGAACACGGCTCGGCTTAGGAATGCGGCTTGGCTTAGGAACACGGCTCGGCTTAGGAACACGGCTCGGCTCAGGAACGCGGCTCGGCTCGGCTCGGCGCGTGAGATACAGGCGTGCGTAGTTGTGAGAGTGGGGCGCGTGGATCAACGCTCCGATCTTCTATCGGCGCGTGCGGGCTACTCCGACCTCCGTTTTCAATTCCGTTTGCGGCAACGGATTCGTCTCGACACGAGGAACACCTTGGAGTGGTAAAAAATTGATTTCGACCAACTTGAATTTTCAGGCAGCTCGAACCAGAGCTCTGATATCAGTTGTTGTGGACTGGTCGAAGACAAAGGTGATTCTAAATAAAGGAGAGATGAAATTTAACGTGGTTCGCCAATTGCCTACGTCCTAAGCTGCTGTAACTGCACTATGAAATAATTTTTACAAAATCTCTCTCTGTAAACTCTCTCTTCTCATCCACTCAATTTCTCTCTATTTTCTCGCACTCCATTTTTTCAACTGAGCTCTCTTCTATTTATAGGAGAGAGCAGTCTACCATTTGTAGCTATTTCTGACTTTGCTGGAGGGTGGGTGGCCTAACAAAACTGCTGAGGGTGGGTGGCCTAATAAGCCAAAGCACCATACGGTGCATTTGACTCCATACATAACAAACTGCCACCTGAATTGTGTAGCGGCTTTGCTCTTCATAATATCCCCGTGAACGACAACAACTTCACCGGGCCATTGCCAGAGTGCTTAAAAAATTGTTCACAACTACGTAGAGCACGTTTTGAATGGAACCGATTCAATGGAGACATTACAAATGCATTCGGAGTTTCTCCAAATCTTTATTTCGTTGGGCTTAGTGACAATCAGTTTATCGGTCAAATCTCACCAAAATGGGGACACTGGGGAGAATTTACATCTCTCTCTAATTTACAGATTGACAGAAATAGAATTCAGGCAAGATAACAGTTAAGCTTGCGAAGTTCACTCAATTGCAAATTTTAAGTCTAAGCTCCAACAACTTGTCCAGGGAAGTTCCAAGTGAACTGAGAAATCGAAGTCTGCTATACATGCTCAATCTTAGAAGGAATGATTTGACGGGAGAGATTCCACGGAGTCTTGGCAATTTGAGCATGCTTCAGGTACTAGATTTGTCTGAGAACAAATTCACTGGCAACATACCCAGAGAGCTTGGGAATTGTGAAAAATTATTGAGCTTGGACCTGAGCAGCAACAACAACCTATCAGGTGAAGTACCACCCGAGCTTGGTAACTTAATTTCATTGCAGTACTTGTTGGACCTCAGCAGCAATTCACTCTCAGGAACAATCCCTCAAAACCTTGCAAAGCTTTCGAAATTGGAGAGTCTTAATGTTTCACATAGCCAACTCTCAGGGGAAATCCCAGCATCATTCTCCAACATGGTTAGTCTACGCAACAGCTCCATTGATTTTTCATACAATAAGCTAGCAGGTCAGATCCCAACAAGTAAAGTGTTTGAAGAAGCACCCGAAAAAGCGTATGTTGGAAACTCAGGCTTGTGTGGAAATGCAGAAGGGCTGAATTCTTGTTACGCAGACCCCAAAAAGAAAAAGGATTCTAAGACAGTTCTTCTAGTTGTCCTCATTCCGGTATTTGGGCTTTTATTCCTTGCCACCATAGTTGCCAGACTCATAATATGTTACCGGAAAACCAAACTCCTCGATGATGAAAGCAAGAGGGTTGGAGACTCTTATGAGAAGGCGGAGTCTATGATATGGGAAAGAGAAGGTAAATTCACATTCCAAGATGTTGTGAAGGCCACAGAGGACTTCAATGAAAAGTACTGCAGCGGAAGAGGTGGATTTGGAAGCGTATACAGAGTAGCATTGTCAACCGGTCAGATAGTTGCAGTTAAAAGGCTTAACATGTCAGACTCCAGTGACATTCCGGCAGCCAGTCGCCAGACTTTTGAGAACGAGATTCGTGTGTTAACTGAAGTTAGGCACCGGAATATCATCAAGCTTTACGGGTTTTGTTCCATTAGAGGGTGCATGTACTTGGTTTACGAATATGTGGAGAGAGGCAGCTTAGGAAATGTGTTGTATGGGGTGGAAGGGAAAGTAGAGCTTGATTGGGTTACAAGGGTGAAAATTGTGCAAGGTGTGGCTCATGCAGTTTCTTAACTCCACCATGATTGCTCTCCACCAATTGTGCACCGAGACATAACTGTGAATAACATATTACTCAAGTCAGAGTTCGAACCAAGGCTCTCAGATTTTGGCATTGCAAGACTGCTAAACCCAGATACAACTAACTGGACAACAATTGCCGGGTCTTATGGCTACATGGCTCCAGGTAAGCAAACAATCTACCATCTGCATCTTTGTTCTGCTCATTTTATGTACTTACTTAACTACAATATCTATTGAGACAGTTTTTTTTATCAAGAGGTTGATAATGTTATGTTATGGGTGTGCAGAGCTTGCTCTCACCATGCGAGTAACGGATAAATGCGATGTTTATAGTTTCGGAGTGGTGGCATTAGAAGTTATGATGGGAAGGCATCCAAGGGAGCTCCTAGCTTCCTTGTCATCATCCCAACCAGTTTCAGACAGCACGGAATTTCTGTTGAAGGATGTGCTTGATCAAGGACTCCCAACACCAACAAGCAAAATAGCAGAGGCTGTAGTGTTTGTAGTGACCAGAGCTTTACTATGTGTGCGTGACAATCCAGATTCAAGGCCTTCGATGCGTTTTGTGGAACAAGAATTGTCAGGTCGAACACAAGCTTGCATTTCAGACCCTTTTGAGACCATCACCATTAGCAAGCTTACCAGTCTTGAAGAAATAAAACGCAGTGGCATTAAAGGGTAGTTGTGGTTTTGGTTTGCAGGCCGTGGATTAATTGTACAGCATTTTTCCTTCTTTTTTCTTTTTTCCTTTCTGTTTCAGTTGCAGAATCCAAAGACTTTTGTGATAGTTGCACATGCATCCAATGACTTTTTGTTCTCCCCATTCCTCGTTGGAAACTCGAGGACTTTCCAATCATTTTACCTTCAGCATTTATTTTCCATCGAGGACTTTCCAATCATTTTCCCTCTTGCATTTATTTATTACTTGATATTTTTCTCTTTTTTTTTTGTCTTTTTTTTTGGGGGCAGTGGCAAAATCAGTAATTTTTTTAAGAGTTAAATTTTTTAATGTACACACATTGAAATTTAAAACTCATAAAATATATATATATATATATATATATAAAATTAGATTTCCATAATTTGTAATTTACTTGTAAAAATTTTTTTTTTTAAAAATATATTATCTTAATATATGTTTCAGATTTTTGACGATAACGTTTTATGAAATATTATTCATCTATTATTATTTTTATAACAAAATATTTAGAATTTATTTGCTTCATATAAACTATTAAGTAATCTTTGAGAATGCTATCTTTCAGTTTAGTACGTAAGCTAGTTTATTAAATTTCATGTAAATTTTAGATATTTTCATGTCACATTAAGCATATAATACTATAATACAAACCTTAAATATGTTTTTTCTTACTCAATGAAGTATAGAGGATAAAACCTCTCAACTATTTTTCATATAAATCACCAATTTTAAATGATTTTTCTTATATTTTTACTTTAAATTTTATATTAAGAAGTCTAATATTGTATAAAAAAAAACTTTGGAGTCCATATTAATAAGTTTATTATTTTTCTTAAACTTAGTTTTGATTTAATTTTGGTGAGACCACACTCTTGAAAATAAATATTATATAAAGTTATGAGAATATAGGAAAAAAATTAGAAAGATATATTTAAGTATATTGAAATTTTATAAAATTTTATAGAGTATATAGAAATTATAAATTTTTTTAGAGGTTATTTTCTATATTTATAAAATTATAATTAAAAACTATGTATCAATGCTAACTTAATTGCAAAGAACCTTTTTTTCATTTAATAAATCTACTTTTTTATTTTATTTATTTATTTATTTTTAAACTAAAGGAGGACGACCAAGGATAAATAAATAAAAAACAAAAAAAGAAAAAAGAAAATTCTTTATGCATGCCTGAGCACAATTTAACACATCTATTTATCTCCTCCAGACTTGTACCAAATTGTTCTTTTAGCCATCTTAATCATATGATTATCCAAACCCACCTTTTAGAGAGAGAGGCTCCTCCCTCTCTCTACAAGCCCACACAAAAAAACTCCTCCCTCCCTCCTTCCTTCTTCCCTCTTCTCTCTTTCATCATCTCTCTAGTTTTCCACATTCATTTTTTTTTTTTTGGGGTGTTTTTTAGGATTAAGTATGGAGGAAGGCTTATATGCTACTTTCCAGATTCCAGAGACCACCACACGCCTCATAACAGGCTTCTCCAAGGCGCTAATCATTTAGACATGTGAAAAAATTCATCGAAAGAAGTAGCACGTGAGCCACACGAGCGATTCGAAGTAGCCGTGTGAATCTCATGAGCCTCCGCAGGGGTGCTTTTCTACTGCCACACGTAGCTGTTTTGGTTCTAGGGCCACCGATTTTTTCAAACCTGACTAACTGCTATGCTCCTAGGGTGGCGTGTTTCCCTCACGCGCCATGCCAGCCTCTGTTATGTGCTTTTTTTTTCATGTATTTATATTTTCTACTGTTTACTTTTGTTTAAGGTTGTATTTGAGGAAAAACAAAAACTAAAAACTAAAAAAATGAAAAAATATTGTCTCTAAACCTTGTTAGACGGTGTACTCCACTCCATGGGAGGGGGAGACATATTACTATCTTAAACGGTGTTCTAAGACAGTGTATGCCTCACAGACAATTTTTCTGGAGGTGCTGGACAAGAGCATGCCTGCCATGTGTGTTAGGGAGGTTGAAATGTTAGAATTTGGCTTATATTTCCCAAGTAGAGTTGTAATGTCTGATGATGAATGAATGAACAATGTTTCACCATATTAAAAAAAAAAAAATCATATGATTATGCTTAACATTGAGGATTATATCATATGGTTAGATATAGTTGGTGTTAAGGATAAACATCACTCTGTTAACAAAAGATCACTTTGTTCTCTTGCTAACAGTTGGTTGGTTGCTTGGAAGCAAGAGTCTGTCAGTGTGGTGTGGATGCTCACCATTTTCAACTTTGGAGCTACATCTTATAGCACTGGCATTAGCCTATCAAATGCTAGTGAACACTAAATTTAAATTTGTTTGAGTTAAAATCCCCACATTGGACTAGCATAAGTTGTGTTTTCTTGACTTTGAGCTACAATGAATTCCTCTCCCTAGTCATACTTGGTGAGGTACTGTAGAAGGACCAAACTTTTATTTTATTCTTTTTGTCCAACTGTCCCTCTCTCTTTCCCTCGCATTTCTCTTCCTTTCGTTTTGCAATTCCTAGGTTTTCAGTGCTTTCTTCTATCATCATCGCTTCAAACACGCTTTACAAGTAGAGAGAAATCAAAGCCACGAGCCTCAAATCTTAATTCTCACAGGTTTTGTCATCTGTTCCACCCCAAAATCCCTTCTTCTTTTGAAAAATATTTGGGATTTTACACCTTCCGTTTGCCTCGAGTTTTCTTATTGTCTTTACAATTTCTAGCTTTTTATTCGATATACAATTTCTGGTTTAGGTATTGAGGCCCCAAGATTGTGTGGACTCTAAGATATAATTATTTTTGTATTTATGCATTTAAAGTCAGTTTATATCCAATTTAGTATGCAATGGTAATATATTTTATCTACTACTAACTTTATGTTCGATTGAGATTTTATTTGGGTCAGAAGGTCCAATTTAATTGGAAGATTAATTTTTTTAAAACTTTCTTTAGATTATTGTCTTTATATTCCTTCCACCATCCTGGGATGTAGTTTGTGATAACGTTTTTTGATTTGCTATGGATCCCCTTTGATTGACCTTGTATTCAGAAAAGTGTGAAGGACATCTGTTCTAATTTCTCTAATGTTGGTCGTTTAATGTTCTTCTTTTGTTTAGATCGTCTTATTGAAGAGTTTATCCAAAAAATCAGAGTTTTCAGGAAGTTTGTGCATGTCCTTCTTAATTCAATTCAATTCAGTTATTCAATCAAAGTTTTTGGTGTTTGTGCATTTTTGAGGAAGTCTAGTAGCTTGTTTGTGCATTATTGGACATTAGTTGATCGAAATTATGCAAAACAGAACACACACACAACATCTTTCTATAATAATAAGCATCTATCTCACCGCTACAAGAATGAACAGTAAATTCTCATTTCGTTTCTATTTTTGTGTAACTTTTGTATATTTCTTACTTTTCATGTGTATTCTGTGTGTTGTGTTGTGTCTTTTTTATCCTTCAATTCTGTTATTTTGTTTCTGTTTAAATGAGGGTATTTTGGTCTTCTCGTGCAGCTGCATCAGAGGATCAGAGGATGGTCAACTTTTCACTTTGCCTTCTTTATTTCTCTCTCAGTCTTTTCAGGTCACCATAATCTCTTTCCTCGTCTATTTGGAATCAAAATTCTTTTTCCTTATTCTCTTCGCCTTCTCTCCTCTATTCATCTTCTCTCTTCTTTTCATTTTTGTGTCTTCATTTTCTCTCTCCAGTTTTGTTTTTTGACATTGGTTTTTTTTTCCTTTCATCTGGTTGAAGCGGATTTTTTTTTCCAAGTTGTAGCAATTTTTTAATTGTGTGATCTGCATGTTTGTGAAAAATAGATTTTTTGGCATATTCTCGTAGATGATTCAAAGTTTGATTTTTTTGGCATTTTCATCTGGTTTTTCTCCATTTGTAAATCAGAGAGAGAGAGAGAGAGAGAGAGCCGAGCATGGAAGCTTACTGGCTGACCTACAAATGGTGAAAAACTAGATGAAAAAATAAATGCAAGAGAGGAGAAGAGAAGGTTCAGTTTTGCAGAAAAATAGAAACCAAAACAAAGAGATTAAAGTGCAAGCAAATACCAAACGAAAATGGAGGAAGACAGCTGCAGCACAACACATATTGCAGAAGAAACTAAGAAGAACTGAAATGGAGAAGGAAGAGGAGATGTTCGGCGCATGGGAGAACATGAAGAAAAAGAAGCAAAGCCCTAAGGCATTTGAGGCCAAAACGATGCCGCATGAGGGAAAGAAAGGGGCTGGATGCAAACCAATGGGCTGGACATATAAGAAGGCCACAAGGATCGATGTCTGTTCATGATCAGGACAAGCATACACAGCAGATCATGATGATCTAGCATGCCTTTACTTGTTCGAAGTACTATAAATATATAGATCGATCAATAATTAAACATAATAATAATAATAATAATAATAATAATATATAGTATATAAATAGTAGAAAAAAATTATTATAGCATTTTGTATTGTTATGGAAATGAATCTAAACTGACGTACAATTTTTTAATTCGTTTTCGGGTAAATATTCAATCAACATAAGTTCTTTGTTTATAATAATTAAAGAAATTTTAAGTTTTTAATTACATCTATTCTATTATAATAAGGTATTATTTAATTGTTGTAGTAACTTTTTTTTTAAATTTTTTTGATAACGTTTCTTTTTTTTTTTCCATTAAATCTGTTACTTGTTTTATTGATAAAATTGTTTTTTTCTACCTTTCTCGCTCATTCCTGATTGATTCTCACTCTTCTCTCATCTCGAACCTCTCTCCCACTCTCCGATGTCTGACTCTCTACCTATCCCCTCAAACCCACCATCTCACATGTTTCTCTAAAACACTCATATATTAATCTGAGTATAAATGTTCATATTTGTATAAAAAAAATGGCAATAAAGAGCAACAACTACAAAACGAAAAACATAACCAACAAAGAAAAACACTCAGATCTGAACAAGATCTGTTCAAATATATCGAGATTAAAAAAAATTATATCAAAACACATGATTTGAATTTATCGTCCAACATCCTAAAAAGATTTCAAATCTTATGCGTTCTTTGAGTGTCGTGATAGTATTTATTGTAGTGACAATGATGCTATTTTTATTTATTTATTATTTTAATGTATCTTAACTTTAATTTTAAACTAATCTTTTTGTTTTCTAATGTATCTAAATATGTAATTATTATACTTACCAACCTATCATTATTTAAAGATATTTGTTAAAGTTTACTTTTTTTTTTTTTATCTCTGTGTATTAAATTATTCATTAATCAAGTTTTTTTTTTTAAAAACCATATTATTTTTATAAAAATCATGTTTAACCCAACTACGCAAACGTGCTTTGCACGTGCTCCTGACCTAGTGCATATATATATATGGACACACTAGAATTTCATGAGCCCTGTTTATCTTCTTTGCATACTAGATCAAACTTTGTTTTTTGCTACCTTTGATCAAGGCTTATCTTACATCCTACATGAGATATGTAATGATAAAAAAATTCATGTTTTTGAGGCAATAAGATCAAACTTATTTGATAATGGCTGCCATCTGATTGATTCCCAAAAAGCAAACTGGACAGCAAATTGGATGATAAGTTATATGTAGTTGAACTATAAAATTATAATTTCATGCATGATCACATCCTGTCTAGAAAAATTCGTGTGAATGCAATAGCAACAATTGTTGGATAATAATTGTTGTGTGAATGCAATAGAAAAATTATAACTTGAATTATTCTTGTTGGATAATAGTTGCATTTGATCTGGCTGGTGTGAATGCTACAGCAACAACTGTCAAGAGAACTCTTGCAACCTATGGCACCTCTTCCTTGAAAGAGATGATCTAGAATTGCATGGCCCAAGATCTTTCATGGAAGATCAGTATGATATTAACATGCCTGAGCAAGAGCCAGAGCTCATTCATCGTATTGTAATGGGCATTTCACCTCATTCAAGTACCAATTCGTGAGCAAGAGCAACATGCCCGATGAAGAAGTCATTGCTATTTTGCAATTTTGCTTTTGGAGGGTTATTGATGTTTTGAAGCTGTGAATACATGAGTGACACAAAGCTAATATGTACTGTTATGAACCAAAGAACATGTGATTTGTTATCAGATATTGATTAATAAAAGTTTTAAACAGTTTGAAAAAATTAAATTATTAATTAATATATAGAATATATTTACAAAATCTTTTCTAAAAAAAATTGAAAAAAATTATTAAAATATATAATATTATATTACTATTTTAACTTTAAAAATCTAGTCGAATTAGATTAACCTAACCAATGATTATAGCTAAAACTAAAGTTCTAGCTAAAATTTAGACTTACCAAAGCGAATGCTCTTACGCGTTTCCCAGTTTTCATTGGGTTTACGCGTGTTTGATGCAGCTGCTTCTTTCCATGCACTTGCAGTGAAGTGGAAAATGACTCCTCCCGGCGAGGATCCTTTCCATGAACTTTCGGACTACTTTACACAAGCATTAAAAATTTGATTTGACATCCCACTGATTGCATAGCCCGATTTTTTATAAAATAAAAATTTTAAGCATAAGTCCCTGCACCACGACTTAATCATAGCATCGATTATCCTTATTATTTTTCAAAACGATTATAATTACTCTTTTAGCCGTAACAGACCCGCCAGAGTCGTCAACTCCACCCAAACACAGCTGCAGGACTTTCTTCTATTTCCCATTCCCTTCAAAATTTCCTTTCCCCAACACAAACCTTTACCATGAACAGCATTCAAAAACCTCCCTTTTTTCTCTTCCATTTTCTCATGCTTTGCTTGCTTCCATTGAAGATCACATCATCACCAAGAACACAAGCAGAAGCTCTCATTAAATGGAAAAACAGCCTTTCTCCTCCTCTTCCTCTTCCTCTAGCTTCATGGTCACCATCCAACCTCAACAGCTTTTGCAACTGGACAGCCATTGCCTGCCACACCATCGGAACAGTCTCCGAGATAAACCTCTCCTACGCTAACCTCACCGGAACACTTGCCCATTTCGATTTCAGTTCATTTCCCGATCTCACCCGCTTGGACCTCAGCAGCAACAATTTTAGCGGATCAATACCACCAGCCATTGGAAACCTCTCCAAGCTCACTCACTTGGACTTGGGGTTCAACAGTTTTGAAGACGAAATACCTTCTGAGATAGGCCAGTTAATGGAGCTTCAGTATCTCAGTCTTTACAACAACAGTCTGAATGGCACCATCCCCAATCAACTCAGCAATCTCCAAAAGGTGTGGTACTTAGACCTTGGATCAAACTACTTTTCGTCTCTCGACTCGTCCAAATTTTCAAGTATGCCTTCCTTGACCCACCTGAGCTTGTACTTCAATTCACTCCAATCTGAATTCCCTGAGTTCATAACGCATTGCCGGAACTTGACATACCTCGACTTGTCTCTTAATTCTCTGACCGGTCTGATACCTGAATCGGTATTTACCAATCTGGATAAACTTGAATGCTTCAATCTCACTAATAATCAGTTCCAAGGACCATTGTCGCCAAGTATTTCTAAGCTTTCCAATCTCAAAGAACTTCGCCTGGGAAATAACAATTTCACTGGTCCAATTCCTCTGGAGATGGGTTTGATATCTGAACTTCGAATTCTTGAATTGGACAGCAGTTCGTTCCACGGGAAGATTCCATCCTCTATAGGCGGACTCAAGAAGCTTGAGAAGCTTGATCTTCGAACAAATTTATTGAGTTCTTCAATTCCTCCTGAGCTAGGCCTTTGTACGAATCTTACCTATTTGGCACTGGCAGGTAATAGTCTCACCGGAGCCCTGCCTTTATCACTATCTAATCTGACCAAACTTACAAATTTGGGTTTTTCGGAGAATTTACTTTCTGGTTATATTTCGCCTTCTTTAATCGCCAACTGGAATGATTTGATCTCATTGCAACTCCAAAATAACAAGTTGACCGGGAACATTCCAGCAGAAATGGGCTTGTTGAAAAAGCTCAATTATCTATTTCTATATAATAATGGGCTCTCTGGATCAATTCCCCCTAAAATAGGAAACTTGAAAGATCTGATAGAGTTAGACCTTTCAGACAACCAATTCCGGGGTCCAATTCCCCTAACATTGTGGAATCTCACAAAGCTTGAAACCTTAAATCTTTTCTACAACAGTTTTAGCGGCACACTTCCCCCGGAGATAGGAAATATGACGGCGCTGATTACTCTTGATATCAACACTAACCAACTGTACGGGCAGTTGCCAGAGACCATTGCTCAACTAAATAATTTAACAACATTCTCCGTGTTCAGCAATAACTTCTCTGGCAGCATATCCAGTGACTTTGGGAAGTATAGTCCTAGTTTGAGCTATGTCAGCTTTGCAGACAACAGCTTCTCAGGTGAATTGCCACCTGAAATGTGTAGTGGTTTAGCTCTTGAGAATATTACAGTGGATTATAACCACTTCACAGGATCATTGCCAGAGTGCTTGAGGAATTGTGCAAAACTCCGCAGAGTCCGATTTGATGGGAACCAATTTACTGGAGACATCACAAACGCCTTTGGAGTTCATCCAAATCTTGATTTCCTCACTCTTAGTGACAATCAATTTGTTGGTCAACTCTCACCGGAGTGGGGAGAATGTGGAAACCTCACCAATCTAGAGATGGGAAGAAACAGAATTTCTGGAAAGATTCCAGTTGAGCTTGCGAAGCTGACTCAATTGCACGTTTTAAGTCTGAGTTCCAACCACTTGTCCGGGGAAATTCCAATTGAACTGGGAAATCTAAGCCTGCTGTACAAGCTCAATCTTAGCAGGAATGATTTGACGGGAGAGATTCCTCAGAGTCTTGGCAATTTGAGTGAGCTTCAGGATCTTGATTTGTCTGAGAACAAATTCACTGGCAACATACACAGAGAGCTTGGGAATTGTGATGGATTATTGAGCTTGGACCTGAGCAACAGCAATCTATCAGGTGAAATACCACCCGAGCTTGGTAACTTAATTTCATTGCAGTACTTGTTGGACCTCAGCAGCAATTCACTCTCAGGAACAATTCCTCAAGACCTTGCAAAGCTTTTGACATTAGAGAGTCTTAACGTTTCACATAACCAACTCTCAGGGGAAATCCCAGCATCATTCTCCAACATGGTTAGTCTACGCAACAGCTCCATTGATTTTTCTTACAATAAGCTAGCAGGTCAGATCCCAACAAGTAAAGTGTTTGAAGAAGCACCGGAAAATTCGTATGTTGGAAACTCAGGCTTGTGTGGAAATGCAGAAGGGCTGAATTCATGTTACGCAGACCCCAAAAAGAAAAAGGATTCTAAGACGGTTCTTCTAGTTGTCCTCATTCCGGTATTTGGCCTTTTATTCCTTGCTATGGTAGTTGTCGGACTCATAATATGTTACCGGAAAACCAAACCCCTCGATGATGAAAGCAAAGGAGTTGGAGACTCTGATGAGAGGGCGGAGTCTATGATATGGGAAAGAGAAGGTAAATTCACATTCCAAGATATTGTGAAGGCCACAGAGGACTTCAACGACAGGTACTGCATCGGAAAAGGTGGATTTGGAAGCGTATACAGAGCAGCATTGTCAACTGGTCAGATTGTTGCAGTTAAAAGGCTTAACATGTCAGACTCCATTGACATTCCGGCAGCCAGTCGCCAGACTTTTGAGAATGAGATACGCATGTTAACTGAAGTTAGGCACCGGAATATCATCAAGCTTTACGGGTTTTGTTCCATTAGAGGGTGCATGTACTTGGTTTATGAATATGTGGAGAGAGGCAGCTTAGGAAATGTGTTGTATGGGGTGGAAGGGAAAGTAGAGCTTGATTGGGTTACAAGGGTGAAAATTGTGCGGGGTGTGGCTCATGCAGTTTCTTACCTCCAACATGATTGCTCTCCACCAATTGTGCACCGAGACATAACTGTGAATAATATATTACTCGAGTCAGAATTTGAACCAAGGCTCTCAGATTTTGGCATTGCAAGATTGCTAAACCCAGATACAACTAACTGGACAACAATTGCCGGGTCTTATGGCTACATGGCTCCAGGTAAGCGAACAATCTAACATCTGCATTTTTGTTCTTCTCATTTTATGTACTTAACTACAATACCTATTGAGACAGTTTTTTTAATCAAGAGGTTGATAATGTTATGTCATGGGTGTGCAGAGCTTGCTCTCACCATGCGAGTAACAGATAAATGCGATGTTTATAGCTTCGGAGTGGTGGCATTAGAAGTTATGATGGGAAGGCATCCAAGGGAGCTCCTAGCTTCCTTGTCATCATTCCAACCAGTGTCAGACAGCACGGAATTTCTGTTGAAGGATGTGCTGGACCAAGGACTTCCAACACCAACAGGCAAAATAGCAGAGGCTGTAGTGTTTGTAGTGACCAGAGCTTTACTATGTGTGCGTGACAATCCAGATTCAAGGCCTTCGATGCGTTTTGTGGAACAAGAATTGTCAGGTCGAGCACAAGCTTGCATTTCAGACCCTTTTGAGACCATCACCATTAGCAAGCTTACCAGCCTTGAAGAAATAAATTGAACTGGCATTAAAGGGTAGCTGTGGTTTAGGTTTGCAGAGCTATAGCTAGGCAGGCCATGGATTAATTGTACAACATTTTTCTTTCCATTCTAAGTAGCGCTAGTGAATGAGATTACTGGACCTTGAGGTTATGGCCACAAGTATAATACCACTTTTTTCCTTGTTTCTTTTTTCCATTATGTTTCAGATGCAGAATCCAATGACTTGTGTGATAGTTTCTCATGCATCCAATGACTTTTTCTTCTCCCCCGTCCTCGTTGGAAACTTGAGGACTTTCCAACCATTTTCCCCTTCAGCATTTATTTATTGAGTAATGCTACATACAGTCACTTTTGAATATTCCCTGCGCAGTTCATTGATATAATTGGTTGGATTAATTTTTTTTAAATACACAACCAATCATATCACTGGAGTGCACAAAAAAATCTATAAAAGTGACTGTACATAGAATTTTTGTTATTTATTACTTGATATTATTCTTTCTTTGAATTTTTTTGGGGGGCTTTTGAGCCATCATTGCTAACCTTCCTTTTTCTCTCTCTCTTTTTTTTTTTTTTTGCAAACTTAGCATTTCATTACAAATATGAAAAAATCTTACAAAGAACAATCCACAAAAGACTAGATAATATTATAGAACTGGTGGATCCTTTCCACTATGAAAATTAAGAAGCCAATAAGGAATGGAAATAAGAGGTATGCTTCCGAAGAGGTAGTTGGAAGCTGCCTATTGCGCAATAGAGTGTGCGCATCGATTCGAATCTTAATGTATTTTCAAGACATTCCAACTTTGAAAAGATTACAACAAATTTTTTGTCTTGAATTATGGGTTGTATTGTCCAGTTAGTCTCCTGCTATCATTAGCTTGTTGATTTTTCCTGCCTTTGCTTCCTCTATACCTATGTACATTGCCATGGCTTCACCTTAGTTTGGGTTTTGACTTTTGATTTGCCTGGTTTGCACAAAGATTGAAGTTTCTTCTTCTGATCTGCATATTGTTGTTGTTGTGCTTCCTGACTTTCTTACCGCCACATCAAAAGTTAATAAATGATGGTCTTTAGGAATACAATTCTTCTAGATACAGTCGTTATATTCAACCAGTGCGTAGTCGTTGACTCCACGTAAGTTTTTTTTTTAAAAAAACCTAACTTTGCCAACCTCATTATCACCAAGCTAGTGCACCTCAAAATAGCTACAAAATTTCTGGTTCTGGGTTGCAGACCCATCCAAAAACACAACCATTTGATTAGAAACCCCAGCACTAAAAACCAGAAATCAAAAAACAAAGCTCTGGTTTTGGGTTTATCATGTGCATTTGCATCAGTCTTTATTTTCATGGCCATCTATATGGGTTTGTTGTACAGAAGGAACATACTTGCAAGATAGAACAAATGGGCAATCTCCAAACAAGATCTACCTCAAGTAATGGACATGTTAGAGTTTGGAGCTTAGAATCCATCTTCTGGTGCTCCAATTAAAAAGGTGAAGAAGGGGAGACCAATGAAGAGATCGAACTCTTTATTAAAAAAGAAAAAAAAGAAGAAGAAGAATCTTCAAACAAAGAGACGTGGTTATTAAAAAAAGAAAAAAAAACAAATAGATGAGTTATTTGTTCAAATTACATCACTTTTTTCCTGTCAACCACTTTTATTGGTCTAGAATTTACACCAATTTGATTTCTGAACCGTGCTTACACTTTCCTCCTCTGAGCTCACCCAACCCTTTTAGATGCAATTTCCGAATGCCTCGATCAATCTTCGAATCTCGCACCAAATAGTGGGTTCTATGCAGATCCTTCAAGAATTTATGTTTGTTTCGGTTTTGTCATTTTCTTCAAAACCCAGTAAGCCACTCTTGTCACTTAAAGTAGAACTCTCACAGATCCTTCAAGAATTTATGTTCGTTGGTTCTCTGCTTCGAAGGGTTGCTCGCTAGCTCACACAACATCTTGGGCTGGAGCTTCAAGATCAATGAGCAAGCAGCAGCCCTTGATCTCTCTTCTCTACCGTCACTACCAGGACCCAAGAAGAAGCACACAACTCTTTTACTATTTAGGGAGTGGGGATCGGGAGAAAAATACAGAACGAATTCTTCGAGGAAGAGACGAGGGAAATAGGGGGAAACACTGAAACAGTGCCATGTTTATTTTTCCACATCAGCGCCGTTTGCACCGCGCTTGTAGCAATCGACTGCATATAGCTTTTTTCTTAGGAATAGGAGTCCCCTTGTGAGTTTTAGTGATTTGTTCATTGCCCCAAGCCTCACAATGTTCTTTATAAATTTTGAGAGTGCCATTAACAAAGTTTTTAATGTTGATGGGATTGGGAAATGGAGGTGCAAAACGGCACTGTAAGGTACTGAGGGACAACGTCCAGGGCATCACCAAGCTTGCTATCCGACGGCTGGTGAGGCGTACGAGGCTTGATGGAGTCAAGCGCATTAGCGGCCTCATCTACGAGGAGACCCATGGCGTTCTCAAGATCTTTCTCGAGAACGTGATCTGCAACACTGTTGCCTACACAGAGCATGCTAGCCACGAGACTGTAACAGACATGAACGTCGTCTATGCCTTGAAGCGGTAGGGTAGAACCCTCTACGGCTTTGGGGGCTCAGGAGGTTTGAGTTTCTGTGATTAGATGGCTTAGAATTAGGGTCGTGTCTTGGTCAATTAAAATTGGGGGTTCATTGTATCGTGCTTAATTTGTTGACTTATCACTGAATCGAGAAATGAAACAACATCACTATTTAAGTTCAAACCAAAAAAAAAAAAAAGTTTTCAATGTTGGGGATTAAAGCCTCATGGATGATCCACCTCATGGATGATCCTATTTCTAAGGAACCAAATACCATCCATAGCAACAATGGCAAAGATTTGGAAATGGTGCTCCTCAATGGTTTGGATGTTAAGGTTCTTTGAGAGGCTGAGAATGCATTCCATCCAGTGATCTACATCACTTTGAGCAAAGCATAAGATGTTTAAAGGCCAGAGTGAAAGTCTTCATAGGATTCTGGTAAAAGTGCATGTTAGGAAGAGGTGGGTTTGGGTTTCCTCCTCATTATTGCAGATGGGACACTTGGATTCTTCCTTAGACATTGGGATAAATTTTTTGAACAGAGTTTTTGTGGGGATGATGTTGTTTAGGATTTTCCAACAGAAAAGTTTCAACCTATCTTAAATTTTTTATTTCCAAAGCTTTTTTCCAGTTGTTTGACTGTTCAGGAAGAGTATTTTGATTTTGGTTCATGGTGATGGTGGCATAGGTAGATTTGACAAAGAATTTTTCAGATTTGTGATGAACCCAAATAATTTTGTCTTCCAAATTGTGAAAACTGGTTTGTGCCAGAGGAATTTTCATGATCTCTTCTACATAGTCTTGGTGAAAGAGGGATTGAAGAAGAAGAATGTTTCATCTTCTTGGTTCTTTCATTGTGAGCTTTGAGACAGTGGTAAAGAGATCTTTTTGAATCTGAGCACTTTCGGGGATAGGTTGGAAATTGGGAAGGGTATAAATCCATGGGCCAGTCCAGACTTTGGTGCCAAGATCCCCTATCGATTTGGGTTTGTAGATAGATTTCCAAAATTTTGGTGTGAAGTTATGGTTTTTTTCATTCGAGAAACCCCACTAGAAGTTCTTGATGGCTCTATCTATGTATTTTGTAATGGTCTTTGGGATGGTTATGGTGGATATGAAGTGGGCTAGGATGGAGCTAGCTACAGCTTTGATTAAATTGGTTTTGCCAGCTTGAGAAAGTAGCTTTGCCTTCCGCCTTGCCATTTTTTGTATAATGTTCTCTTGAATTTCTTCAAAGTGGATTTTTTTGAGGCATTGAAAGAGAGTGGAAGACCAAGGTATTTTATTTTTGGTGTGGTTTTTTTTTTTTTTTAAATCAAAGATGGCTTTCACATCTCTTTTTGCTTCAAGGGGTGTTTCTTTGCTAAATTGAATAGAGGATTTTCTAATAGAAAAATGCTTAAATATGCACTTTTTGGCCAAACCATTGAGAGTATTTTTCCAGGCAAGTCATGAATCTTTGAGCATTTTGTCTTGAAGATTTTCCAAAAAGAATTAGGTCATCATCAAAAAGAATGTGTGAAATTGAGGGTCCATGTCTACTGATGGCAATTCCTTTGATGTTCCCTTGATTCTCTTCTTTGGTGATGAGTCTAGTGAGAGCCTTAGTTCCTAGGATGGAGAGAAAAGGAGAGAGTGGGTCTCCCTGACCGAGTCCTCTAGGTGGATGAATGAGGTCATTAGGGTTTCCATTCACAATCACTGAGTAGGTGACTGTTGTGATGCATTCCTTTATCGAGTTTATCCATTTGCTATGAAAACCTAGGCTTACCATGATCTGAGTGAGGAAATCTCATTCCATAAAATCAAAGGTTTTCTCCATGTCTATTTTGATTGCCATGTAGCCTATTTTCCCTTTTTTCATTTTGAGGTGATGAAAATTTTTTTAGGCAAGGATGGTGTTTTCCTGAATAACTCTTCCAGGGACAAATGCTGTCTGGTGAGGTGAAATAATGCTTGGAAGAATTTTTTTGAGTCTGTTTGCAAGGATTTTTTTATATGACTTTGTAACAGACATTTGAAAGATTAATTGGTCTGAATTGATGCACCATGTTTGGATTTGTGGTTTTGGAAATTAGAACAATATTCGTGTGATTCATCTCTCTTGGGATTCTACCAGATATGAAAAAGTTTATGATGGTAGCAATGAAGTCTTTTTTTATTATCTCCAGTAGTGTTTGTAGAAAATATCAGTGAATCCATTAGGCCCAGGAGTCTTTATTGAGGGGGTTTGCTTTAAGGTTGAGATGATTTCCTCATCAGAGGGAGTTTCACACATAAATTGATTTTGGAGGTTAGAGATTTTCACAGGGAAGAGGTCTTCGATCTCAGTGTCTATTTCGGGATTTGAGGATCGAAAGATTTCTTGAAAGTGGATGTAGAATATTCTTTAGATTTCATCAATATCCTCAGTCTATAGGTTTGCGCCAGTTTTGAGACTTTCAATGGAATTTTTGCATCTTCAAATTGTATTTGACATATGGAAGAATTTTGTGTTTAAATCCATAGTAGTTAACCATTGTAATCTTGATTTCTGTCTCCAAAGGCTTTCTTCTCTTTTGAGTTGTTCATTTAATTCTTCATAAAGAGTTGATTCCTCAATCATGGAGTGAATGGTTGGATCATTTCTTTGGATTTGTGACAAGGCTAATGTTAGGTTCTTGATTTTAGTTTGGATGTGTCGTGGTGATTTGAACCTAATTTGATTTCTCATTAAGAGTTGATTCCTTAATCGGCCCAAAATATACGTGGACCAATAATCATTTTGGCATAGGAAAGATTAGGGAGATATTAGATAGAGGCATTGCAAATCACCATGGAAACCTAAAACAAGCATTTGTGACAAGGTTGATGTTAGGTTCTTGATTTTAGGCCGTGGAAACCTAAATCAACCATTCTTTGTTTCTCCATGTAGTCTTTAAAGCCCTTTACTGTTGAGGTACAAGCAAAAGGTTTTCCTCCAAATTTTTCCGTTTGGCTCAAATAAGAATTAAAATCTCCTATAGCATTGGTCCATTGTGGCTATTTGCAACATTGTTCATATTCTCCCAAAATAAATTTTTCTTACTGTGTTGAGCAGGGCAATAAACAAAATTTATTGAGGAATCGGTTGTGTGGTGGATACGAGTATACAAAAATAGTAATTACATCACTATTAACATTAACAGGTTCCATATCCAGTCTAGTCTTCCACAAAAGCAAAAGTCCACCCCATTTAATTAAAGGTGGAACATTTATATACAAAGAAAACCATACTCTATTCACAATAGTGTTAATATTAACATTGATCAAAATTGTCGTAACATTGCTCAAAATTATCTCCGAAAGGAAGACTACATCAGGGTTGAAGTTCCTAGTGTTTGCCCTTAATTTTGCTGATTGCAATGGGTGGGGCAAAACCCCTACAATTCCAACAAAGAATTTTCATTCCTGCCTTGGTGGCAGTTTGTGCCCTACCACTTCAGCATCTTCATCATCAAATAGAACATTTTTTAGGAAAAGAGTTTGTCTCAGGTTACCAGAGTGGCAGCCGATTTTTTTGTAAGGTGAGAATCTCTACTTTTTTGCTTTCCTTGTGCAAAAATCGGTCCTATTATTTTTCCCTGCTTGTAAATAAGATACGATTGGGACTTTATCTTCCTCTGATTGCTATTCTTCCTCTTCATATGTGCCTCGTTTGGGTATTGAACTCTCTCCAGGAATTGTTGACTTGCCTTGACACTCCTTCGTGAGAACCTCAGTTTGTTGTTTGGCTTTGTATGGTTTGGTGAGGGTAGTGTGAAAAGCCTTTGGTGCAGATAGATTGACATTTTGGGTGGAAGAGATGTTCAGACTTGGGTTTGGGATAGTTGTAGCTAGTGGGTTTGAGTTGTGGGTCGTATTGCAAGGCATGACTTGCCTGAAGGGCTTAAAAAAATGGAAATGGAATGGCTGGGTGTGAATTGATCTGTTTGGCTTTTGAGGTGCTTAAACTGGGCTAAGATTTGTTTAAAAAGATTTGATTCCATGGCAGTGTTTGGTTTCGGTGGATTATGTTGAATGGGTGCTTTACTGTTTGCTGAACTTATGTGAATTAAAGAGTGTGGGTTGCTATTTATTGTGGGTGGCTTGTTGATAGCCCTTGGATCTGAAATATGACTTTGAACGGTTGGGATGATCTTGGCTATTGTGAATGGGTGATCAATGTTTTGGTGCTGAGTCTGCGATGTGAGACTCCTAGTGGGTTGGAGAAACTAATTGCCTTGTTGATCTTTTAGGGCTCCTCTGCCATATGTCAGATATATTGAGAAATTGCCGCGTGTTTCCTATAGTAGATCTGAGTATTCCACGTTCATGCAGCTTTGCCTTTCATGGATGAACTGCACTAGATATTCAGCTTGCTTTCTTTTGTCTTCTACATGTTCTAGTGTTGTTTGTTGGATTTGGTTGCTCCAAATTGTCAGAATGCTTGTAATGGCTTGATTGTCCATGACAAATTTTTCTTTTTCCTTTACTGGATATTGTTGGGAAAAATAGCCTTGTTTCTGGGGTTGCATGGAAATTGGATGGTTGAGCTTCGCCTTGGACTTCATTTGGAAACATCCTTCTACCACTTGTGCTGTCAGCTCACATCCATGGGCCAAAGTTGGTGACTTCTATCTATGTTTGCAAAATTAGGTAGCTTTGTTAAATGTGGCCTAGACATCCACAGCAGTAACAGAAATCTGATAGACAATCATACTTGAAATTTATCCAAGTTGCTGGTTTCTTGTACCTTGTGAGTGGGAATCCATTTGGTAGGGGTTGTTCAATATTTATTTCAACTTGGACCCTCAAGTACCTTCTAAAAAAAATTCCTGAACCTGTTCCTTTTACAACTTGGATGAGGTTGTCCAGTTTTCTAGCTATTCTCTCGCATTCTAGTATGTCATGTATTCAAGGGGAAGCCCGTGTATTGGCACCCAAAAAATTGACATTTTCAAGTTAATTTCATGCAAACTTGACTAGGGAGCCAATCTCTTACCAGCATAGGGAAGCCTATGATATTCCAAAGCTGTTTCTCAAGTACTCTGAGTTTCTCTTGTTGTGTTGGGAAGGTGAAGAGGAATGTATTAACTTGGAGGTCTCCAATTGTAAGCCCTATAACAAAGCTCCACGCTGCTTTAATGGTTGCATGCAATGCATTTTTGTTTAGTGACTTTGAAGAGATGATTTTCCCTATGAGAACATGCTCAAATAAATGCGTTGCAAAGGCTGTTTCAGGTACAACAGCAAGATCGTTCCAGTTTGGTGTTTTAGTTTTTGGGTGGTTGGTGTCAGCCTCTGTAAAGGCGTTCATGGTTTCTCATTTGGTTGGTTTAAGAGTTTCTGCTAGGATTGGTGTTTGATTTTTGCTGTGAGTTTTCTGCTTTTGGGAGTGGTAGGTATGAGAGTGAGGGTTTTTGCTTTTAGTGATGCTTGTGGAGTTATTACACTCTGACGTTGATGGGATGTTTTCCTATTTGGGTCTAGGGGAGGTTGGAGAGTAATTGTTGGTTTATTTGTGATAATGTTGTGAGGATGGTGTTGATGTGAGTTTGGTTTGGTTGCAGGGAAGCAGTTCTTTGGGAAGTTCCTTCTTCAGGACGGTTTCATCTAACTAGGGACGCGGGGGAGGGGCAGAGAACTTATCTTGGAGAGAGAGTTGGAGAGCAGTAACTTGATGGCTACTGATGCTGCCATTGCTAACTTAATTGCAAAGAACATTGTTTTCATTTAATAAATCTACTTACTGTGCAAGTTTACGACCAGGGATAAATAAATAAAAGCAAAAAAAAGAAAAGAAAAATTCTTTATGTATGCCTAAACACAATTTAAGATAGATCTATTATCTCCCCCAAACTTGCACCAAACTGTTGTTTTAGCCATCTTATCATATATTTTTTTAAGAGGACAATACCCTAATTTTATTGATTATCCTCGTTTATGGTGGAGAATATTGTAGTAACAAGCAGGACACTTGGGATTTACAAATAATGAATAAAAATCACAGCATACATCAAACCTAATTAAAAAAAACCAAAACAATAATCTAAATATGCCTAGAAATATACTAAACATGCCTAGCCAAAAACCAGAAATATAAACTAAATAGGCCTAATTAAAAAACTTCAAATAAACCACACCAAAACTAGATTATGATGTTAGGAATGCCAATTTTGTCTAAACGAATCATGTCTTTTAGCTTACGAGGTAAAGAAACAAATGAATTGAATCTCATATTGAGACCCTGCTTTCCCAAACGTGCAAGAGAATCTACCGGACAATTTCCTTCTCTGAATTGATGCTCAGTTGTGAAATGGATGTTGAGTAGACTATTTAACAACTCATCCCAATAGTCCCATAACCACCAAGCTTGAATCACATTCTATTGCCACCTCTGTGAAACCCATCTCCTTACAAATACCAACACCCACAATTAAGGCACGTAATTCTGCTTCATTATTAGTACCATGCCCAAAATGAGAAGAGAATGTAGAAATAAAATTCCCATTTTGGTCTCGTAGGAGTCCCTCTCCACTACAATTTTCCGGGTTACCACGACAACTACCATCAACATTTAACTTTATCCATCCATGTGCAAGTTTCCTCCAATGAATTAGACGCGGAGGTTTTCTTTGACAATTAATGAATGGCACCTCAAGTGCCTTGAGGATGGCTTCGTAAGTGGAAAATATAGCTCATTTTTTAACCAAAAGAGATGATAAATTCCGAATCCATACCTTGATGGCCATCCACACTCCTATTGTTGATTCATGTGTTCCTTCCATCCTTGCTTTGCACTGCCTTAGCCATAGTCTTCAAGAAATGATAGATGGTAACAAGTCAAGTAAAATGCCTTAATGGCTGATTTTTTGGCATATGCAAACCACCGGTGGAACACCTAGAGCTATCAACGCCATGTCCCACACTTGAGACACTATTAGTCCTGATCGTAACACATGATCTAGTGTTTCTACATCACCATTTGCACAACAGTCGCAGTGTGATACCATGGGAATATCTAAGGATTGGATTTGATTGTCGACTAGTAATGCCTTGAACCTGCTTTCCATATTCAAAGAGAAATTTACCTTGATAGCAATTGATTACAAATCCAATCCAATTTAGGACATTCAACACCTTTGACATGAATTAAATCCCAGGTGCTTCTCGTCATGAAGCATCCATTTATGGCAGGCTTCCAAACCGTAATATTAGGCCCATCTCTCCCTGCCACTATGCATAATCTACCCAACTCTTTCCAAGCCAACAAGCTCCACAAGCTTCTCTTCATCCCATGAACCATCAACCCACACATCCTGTATTTTGAGCCCCTAGGACAAATCCTTAGAATTGCTACACAAAGGGCCATTTTCTAGCCACTTGTCAAACCAAAAAGAAGAACCACCGTCCCTCACTTCTACGTGCACATTTTCAACAATTTCAAGAATTATACTGACAACTGATCTCCAAAAAGGGGAAGCTGTAGGAAGTACTTTGGCAAGCATCACATGGCTGTGTTTCAAATATTTAGCACGGATGAACTTTGTCCGAAGGTTGTCCAATGTCAAAAGACGCCAAATGAATTTCATGTGTAGTGATTTTTGGACCTCAGAAAAATTTTTAAGTCCTAAGCCACCCTCCTTGACTGGTTTGCATAAATTTTCGCATGTACACCATTTTCGTTTTGGGTCACCATTAGACTCCCCCCAGAGAAAAGTAGACAGGTGTGAATTTATTTTTTTGAGAACCACCATCGGCACCTGAAACGTTGCCAAGAGATGAGTAGCCATGCAAGTGAGAACGTGCCTGAGTACAAGTCGAGCACCTTGAGAGATTAATCTCAATTTCCATCTTGCTATTTTGTTTTTTCTTTTGTTTTTTGTTTTTTGTTTTTTTTTTAATCTTCCTTACAAGAGGCTCTAAATCTCTTGAGGTTAAGCAGTCTAACACTAGGGGAACTCCTAAATAAGTTACGGGGAATTTCCCCTTAACAAATCCAGTGAACCTTATCAAACTCCGCCTCATTGACATTATAATATGCTTCGAAAAGAAAAGCTCTGACTTGTCTTTATTAATAAGCTGACCCAACAATTTCTCATAGACCTCCAAAGTTTGAAGAAGATGTCGCACTTATCTTCTCTCACCATTAGCAAAAACCAATAAATCATCAGCATAGAGAAGGTGTGACACGAACGCGGCACCCATAGGATGAGAGAAGCAGCAGATCCTTCCATCCACAAAGTTCTTCCATTATAAGAGTCTAGACAATACCTCTTATATGATAATAAATAAATATGGCGAGAGGAGATCCCCTTGTCTTAAGCCCCGGGACAATTGGAAGAAGCCTTATAAGTTTCATCCATCATTATGGAAAACCATGGGTTTCGCACACAATTCATCACCAACCTGCAAATATGAGATGAAAACCCAAGACTTTCTAGAACTCTCACAAAAAAATAACCAATCAACTTGATCATAAGCCTTAGCCATATCAATCTTCAGCATTACATTCCCACATTTCACTTTCTTGTTCAGAGAGTGTACCAATTCTTGCTAAAGTGATGTTCTCAAAAATACTCCTTTTAGAATAAAGGCTCCTTGTTCACATAAGATCAAGTTGGGAAGAAGCTGAGTCAATCGTTGAACCAATATCTTAGAAAAAATTTTATAAGCCACAAAGCAAAGGCTTATCGATCTGGATTTGTTAAAGCTTTGTGGTTCCTCTACCTTGGGGATTAGCACAATGTATGAAGCTGTATAAAAATGACATAAAGGAGTACCTGAGAAAAATTCTACAACAGCCACCATGACATCCTCCTTTATGAATCCCAACAATGTACATAAAAGGTTGATCTAAATCTGTCTACTCTAGGTGCACTCTCATTCAGAATTGTAGCCAACGCAACCTTCACCTCCTCAAAAGAAGGCGCAAGTACAAGAGCCATGTTATCATCTTGGAAAATCTCTTCTTCTATCAATGATGATAAATCCCCTTGCTCAGCCATATTCGGCACCAAGAGGAAGGTCTTGAAATAATTAGTAGCACCCTCATGTATCAACTCCAGAGTCCCCAAAATACTACCATCTTCTAAGACCATCTGGGAAACGACCTTCTTTCTTTTCTGATTAACACTAGCATGGAAGAAATTAGTGTTTTGATCAGCGTCCTTTAACCACTTATTTGTTGCCAATTGCGAAAGACGTGTTTCCTCTTGTTGAACCCAATGTTTCAAGTTTCATGTGATTATAAATCTACACATGGATTTTGATGATAACAAATGAATTCAAAGAATAAATGAGTCTCAAGTTCAAGTTGTCCACACAATGGAGTCAAGCACATGAAGGAATCAAGCATGAGCAAGAAGGGAACAAGATCACATTAAAGTCATAGAGTGATGTTGTAAATCTCTTAAAAATTTGAAATTAGGATTAAGGCTCAAAATTAATATTTTATCATAAAGTATTAAAATACATTTTCCATATGTGCATGAATATTTTGAAAATTAAGTTTGAAAATTTTGAAATATTATTGATTTTCATCTTTCACATGTGCATGACATGATTAAATATTTGAACTTTGAAAATATTAAGATGATTGATTGTCATCTTTCACATGTGCATGTTTTATTTGAATATTTTCAAAAGTGATTGATGCTTTTCTTGACTTATGCAAAAGGTAAATGTCTTTGTTTGAAAAAATTGAAAAGTAAAGTGTGCTCATTTTGTCATATG
>QGSO01001358.1:0-64602 GCA_011037825.1 Carya cathayensis
ATGTCTCGACGCTTCAAATGTCCGTAAAATCTCAAGCGGAATTTGGGGGCGTCACACCAACAATCGTTGAATTTCGATCGACCCCGGTGGTTGCAAATTACCTAATTTTGACTATTGCAGTGGTAAAATTCAAGGACCTCCAAGAATAGAATCTGACTAGCACTAATAGCCATTAGTGACCATTGGAATCCAATCGATGGAGGTCACCTTTGATCGACACTTACCTACCTTCAGAATTTTTGACAATTGTGATTGTAACAAAATTTTTATGTACAGTTACTTTAATCATCGCTCCCAAAGACAGACAAATGGTGACCAGGAATGATGTAAAAATTGAATAGAATTAGTAGTTTGAAAAACCAAAAACAAAAATCCTATTACCTAATTAAACAAAAGAAATTCTTGCTTGCCAATTCTCCATCCCGAGCTGTGCCCAGGTGACCACTTGGAGACAGGTCCCTAGACATGCCAGACCTCGTGAAACATGACGCTAACATGATAATCCAATGTAGGTGAAATTTGAGCCACATTAGTTAAATTATTACTTTAACTAGCATCTAGACCAATACCAGTGCTCTTACCTTATCAATTTATAGCGAGGGGTCGGGCCTAGGCTATTGGCATTGGAAAATAATACCCGGTTCCCATTTCTTTTGTCTCAATAAAAATCAAATTTTCATCTTTTTTTTTTCTCTAAAATTTGAATTTTTTTAAATGAAAAATTACCCGTTCCCCTTCATTGTCATGTCGTATGAGTTTATGTATCTCACGAATAGTCCAAGGAAGACATATCCTTTTTTGCCCTATCTCCTCGATGTCATACTTTAAAATATGTATTCTATTTGATTATGGGGAAAATCAAATCAATTGCCCTCAGCATGTAATATCCCAAAATGAATATAAAAAGACACAAATAATAAGATTTTAAATTGTTTGAAAGGAAACAGTGGTAGATGTTTAGGAATTTTAATGAAATCTATCGATAAGTTGTCTATTTAATATTCAAGAATCTCGAACACCACTACATCAGGTAGATTCTTTGTCTAATTCCATCTGTTACACTGTTACCTCCCTCTCATTGAATGCTAGAGGTGATTTTTCAAAGCATTTCATGTTTTGGTATCGTCTAAAACCACCCTGTTAGAGAACCTTCCTCAACGTATCATCTAATTTGTAACTGGATTTATCTTAAGTTAGAATGTGAGGGTAAATGAAGCTTTTACACTCACCCGTACCCAATTGAAATTTAATTTTTAATTTTTTAAAAAACATTAGTTTTGGTTGCCAACAATCGTTGAATTTCGATCGACACCGATGGTTGCCAATTACCTAATTTTGACTATTGCAGTAGTAAAATTCAATGACCTCCAAGAATAGAATCTGACGAGAACTAATAGCCATTAGTGACCATTGGAATCCAATCGATGGAGGTCACCTTTGATCAACACTTACTTTCATTCAGAATTTTTGATAATTGTGATTACTGTAACAAAAATTTTATGTACAGTTACTTTAATCGTCGCTCCAAAAGACAGACAAAGTGGTGACCAGGAATGATGTAAAAATTAATTAGAATTAGTAGTTTTAAGGGTTGAAATTTCCAATTTTATAGTTTTAGCAATAAGTTTATTTGGTTTATCTTATTTTTAAAATTGTGTAATCATTACATGACAATCCATGATTAGAGCGTGTAAAATCAAGTTTTGTACTATATTGTAACAACAGATTCTCTTTATAATCATCTTTCAAACTATCGATTTTTGTAATCGTCCTCTCAACCATTAAGAATGAAAATGTTTGAAAATAATTATAAAAATTAAAATAATTTAAAAAAATAAAACATTGAGAGAAAATTGAACAATAAATTTTGAAAAACTCCAAAAAGTGGTAATGTAGAATTTTTGAAGATTTGTTGTATCTTCGTCATTCTATTTTGTCAGTTTTTTATTATATTTGGGGAAAAGGGGTATATTGTAAGTTTCTAAATATAATTTGGGTATTCCGGAGGTGATTGTCAAAATTGATATTTTGGAGGTGATTGCGAGTGGGCGTTTATGTATTTCCTCTTTTATTTATGAACCAGATGAAGGGACATAGGAAATTGTAATAGCCTTCTGATTACGGATCATGTAGATAATGCGAGTTGTAGATTTTAAGTTCAGGCCATCGTTGTACAAGTTGATACATTGGAGCATGTTCGAAGTTTCAAAGATATTTTAAGGTTCATAATTGAATGAAATCTAAATTCTAATTTAACGTGGTATGTGTATTTGTATGCTCTATGAATATTGCTCGATTGAGGGAGACTACTTGTCTTCAATATTAGTAATTGCTTCAATCCCTATGAACTTATCACTAGGCAGAGTTTATGAATTGTCAGAATGTAAACGAAGTCACTGATGGGTGGGATAGACACAAGTAACTTCATCAAGATTCAAACACAAACACACGGACCATCCAAACCATTGTGTCTTGTCCTTAGTTACGAAAATGCAACGCATAAATATCATTTTTGCCTCACACTTGATGTCTTCTTATATATAATTGCCAATTCAAATGGTTACAATTGATGGGTTTGATACTTGGACAAATACATAAAACCATCTTATTTTATAAATGGAAAATTTGAGTCACAATTATTCTCTTCACTGGTTGAAACTTGAAAAGCTGGTTATTTACGAGAGTTGAGGCCGTGGGACCTCAAAAACGAGGAGGAGGGACAGAGGGATCATCGGGTTGTCGGTCGTTAGGGGCAGAGGGAGGAATAGGGCCCTTGTTGAGAGCATGATTAAAGCGATGATGAGGAGGTGAAGGAGGAGAGTCAGATGTCCTCTTGCTAGGCCCAGATGGAGGAAGTGGTACACCTTTGGGCTTCATCTCGTAGTACATACCCTCTGACAAATGTCGTTGTTGTACTTTGTTGTTGTCCAAGTTGGAGGCAACTTCTCCTCCTAGACCAATTCTGGCAGCCTCAATATGAAAAACAGCCATAACAAGCACAAGGGCCATGCACAACCATTTTTGACCGCCTACCTCCATCGTTTTCAATTTCCCAGGCTTCACTGTCTCAATTCTATTACCTCCTTTCACATACGGCCACCCTTTAAATGACATCAAACTATTCCTATTTTAGGAATGATATTACTTTTCAATGGTCTTCATATTTCTTTGATATTGTACACTAATTCTCCATCTATTTTAGTAATGATTGAAATTCTTGCTTATTTGAATTTGTCAACGAGGTATTCGTATCCGATTTGTTTTATAAGTTGCTTTGCCACATATTCTTTTACTATTTGGAGAACACAACCAGTATAACGTGTTAATATTTGATGCTAGGGTTTACAAAGTCTATGCAGAAGTATAACATGTTGTATTTATATCTTTTCAAGTTGTAAATAATGATCAATTCATAGAATCGTGAAATCTACTTCCTTAACTCTCCCTATTATTTAGGCATGATGAGAATTTTCATTAATTCCCCCATCTTCCTTAGATGACCTATGATCATTCACTAGAAAAACCAAAAAAAAAAACCTATTACCTAATTCAACAAAAGAAATTCTTGCTTGCCAATTCTCCATCCCGAGCTGTGCCGAGGTGACCACTCGGAGACCGGTCCCTAGACATGCTAGACCTCGTGAAACATGACGCTAACATGACTAATCCAATGTAGGTGAAATTTGAGCCACATTAGTTAAATTATTACTTTAACTAGCATCTAGACCAATACCAGTGCTCTTAGCTTCTCAATTTATAGCGAGGGGTCGGACCTAGGCTATTGGCAGTGGAAAATAATACCCGATTCCCATTGCTTTCGTCTCAATAACAATCAAATTTTCATATTTTTTTTTCTCTAAAATTTGAAATTTTTTAAATGAAAAATCACCCGTTCCCCTTTATTGTCATGTTGTATGAGTTTATGTAGCTCACGAATAGTCCAAGGAAGACATATCCTTTGTTGCCCTATCTCTTCGATGTCATACTTTAAAACATGTATTCTATTTGATTATGGGGAAAATCAAATCTATTGCCCTCAGCATGTAATATCCCAAAATGAATATAAAAAGACACAAATAATATGATTCTAAATTGTTTGAAAGGAAATAGTGGTAGATGTTTAGGAATTTTAATGAACTCTATCGATAAGTTGTCTATTTAATTTTCAATAATCTCGAACACCACTACATCAGGTAGATTTTTTGTCTAATTCCATCTGTTACACTGTTATCCTCCCTCTCATTGCATGCTAGAGGTGATTTTTCAAAGCATTTATTGTTTGGGTATTCTCCAAAACCACCCTGTTAGAGAACCTTCCTCAACGTATCATTTAATTTGTAACTGGATTTATCTTAAGTTAGAATGTGAGGGTAAATGAGGCTTTTACACTCACCCTTACCCAATCGAAATTTAATTTTTAATTTTTTAAAAAACATTAATTGTGGTTGCCAACAATAGTTGATTTCGATCGACCCTGGTGGTTGCCAATTACCTAATTTTGTCTATTGCAGTGGTAAAATTCAATGACCTCCAAGAATAGAATCTGACGATCACCATTGGAATCCATCGATGGGGGTCACCTTTGATTGACACTTAGCTTCATTCAGAATTTGTGACAATTGTGATTACTGTAACAAAATTTTTATGTATAGTTACTTTAATCGTCACTCCCAAAGACAAACAAAACGATGACCAGGAAAGATGTAAAAATTGAATAGAATTAGTAGTTTTAAGGGTTGAAATTTCCAATTTTATAGTTTTAGTAATAATTTTATTTGGTTTATCTTATTTTTAAAATCTTTTAATCATTACATGACAATCCATGATTAGAGCGTGTAAAATCAAATTTTATACTATATTTTAGCAGCAGATTCTCTTTATAATCATCTTTCAAACTATCGATTTTAGTAATCGTCCTCTCAACTTTTAATTTACTGCAATCTACTTCATGTTGACATACATATTAGTGATAAATGAATAAAGTATAATAACATAAAGAATGAAAATGTTTGAAAATAATTATAAAAATTAAAATAATTTAAAAAATAAAACAATGAAAGAAAATTGAACAATAAATTTCGAGAAACTCCAAAAAGTGGCAATGTAGAATTTTTGAAGATTGTTGTATCTTGGTCTTTCTGTGACTCCCCCAAATCCCCTCGTACGGACTCGGGGAGATCGAGATGTCCGTATAGTGACAACACGGTCACCATCCTATCGACGAGTGCCAAGTGTCTGCAAGCGACACATGTGCACGAAGAAATACGCAGCAGATAGCAAAGACATAAAACTAAGTACCAGAATTTTTTCTTAAATAAAATACAAAGCGGTTCAAATCATACATAATAAAATATTACAAGTCATAAATATTGTTTCAAAGCCAAAATCAAATCATAAACTTCAATGCACCATGACCTCCCTTAAGGGTCATCCGCACACCCTGGCTCCTGTGCCACATCGCGGGTATCCGCCACGCGTATGACACTAAACGAGCGATGCCCAGTTCCGCGCCCCATGCGTTTGTAGCCAAACATCCTCTAGCCCTCGCCAGCGAAGGGCCACGAAGTCAGTGTATAGGGCGATGCCCAGTTCCGCGCCTGGCGCGTTCGTAGCCAAGCATCCCCTAGCCCCCGCTCCCATTGTCGCTCGGTTCCGCACCCCGCGCGTTCGTAGCCAGGCCTCGACTCAGGGGACGTCACTCAGTATATTACGCTCCCGAGTGACCAGAGGAGCTGCACCAAGATAATACCCCATCCTGGCTTGGGGTCGTGGTACACACGCACCCGTAAATCCATTTACGCCAATAAACATGATTTTTCTCAATTCAAATAAAATGCACGTGCATGCACCATGTAAATGAAATCTCAATGCTCGACAAAACAACCAACCATAAAACAACAAATCAAGCAACTCCGTCCTCCATCCATCCGACCCCCGAACTCCTCGGACTCAATCCAGAATCAACAAACCAACTAAATAATTTATTGTAAGAGAAAAATACATTTAAATCTAAAAGTAGCGTTTGGAAAATACTTACAGCGCTATATATGATTTTTAGAAGGTTTGACGCGCGGCAAACGATGGGCGGAAAGCAACGTAACAGTGCAAATGCATTGTAGTCGTGGGTCGCAAAATACCCACTTTTGAACAGGGACAAACCAAGACACCAAATTGATAGGGAATGGTCTAGGGATGTTTATGAAGCTAGTGGAAGTGAGTTTTGGCCGTGGGTGGCGGTGGAAACGGCGGTCGAAGGCCAAGAAGGGGCTGATCGGAGTTGAGCTCGTGCGAGCTGCTCCAGCAACGGATCGGGGCCGAAATTAGGTGGGTTAGGACGGCAAGAGGTAGGGGAAGAAGTGGTGAAAAGATGGTGGCCGGAGGTGGTGCGACGGCGTCGAAAACGGTGAAAAACCGTGTGGCTTAGATGTGCTTTTCCGGCCAAACGGCGGCATGGTTGGGGGAGATCTTTGGTGGGGTGGTGCACCGGAGGGAGGGGAAGATTTCTGGGTAGGTGGTGTAGGCCACGCCGCCGGCAAGTGGCGGTTGTGGGCGGAGGAAAAATTCGGATACAGGGGGAAAAACTGGGTTGGTGCCGCGACTTCGAGGGGCTCGTGGCGACTAATGGTGGCTCCGATGGTCCTGAAAATTGGTGGGGTTATAGTCTGATGTGAGGGGAAGAGAATGGCGGGGGTGGTGTATGACACCTCCACCGGACGACGGAGATATGGGCGGTCAAAGGTGGCTGCGCGGAAAGGCAAAAGAGAGAAGGGAGAGAGAGAGTTCGGCGCACGGGGGAAAAGAACAGGAAGAAAGGAAAAAGAAGGAAAAGAAGAAGGAGAAAAGGGAAAGAGGAAAAAGAAAAAAAAGAGACAAAGAAAAGAAGGGAAAAAGAAATGAAGTCCAAACTTCACTTCCGGGATCCAGAAACTGATCCGCCGAAAACGATATTAAAAACATAAACGACTAAAATAAATTAAACACTACATCAAATAAATAAATAAACACCATTTAAAATATTTTAAACACAATGTCAAGCTAAAATATAATAAATAACTAGTAAAAACCAACTATTAAATTTTAAATCCAAAAACGAGTTAAAATAAATTAAACAACAAATTTTAAACTCAACAGCAAATAAAATCCAATTAAAATCCGATAATTTTAAATAAAAGCACTATAATATTAATTAAATTAAAACCACTCCTTCAGTGAAAATACACGTAAAAGCGGGTCATCACACTTTCTCTTTTGTCATTTTTTTTATAATTTTAAGGGTAAAGGGGGATATTGTAAGTTTCATAATATAATACACTTCATAATCCAAGAAAGACACAAGTGGTAGTTCTAACACCCAATTTGGCCTTTCAGGATATGTTAGCCTAACAAAAGCCAAACAACCCCAAACTTTAAAATATCAAAAATTCAGCTTATACCCTCTTCATAATTCAAAATGTATAGTTTTTGATTTTTTAGTAATGCAGCCTATTTAAAATATGACAAACAGTTAAAACTACTTCACCCCAAAAACTTGATGGAGCACCTGAATCAATATGGATAGCATTTGTCAACTTAAGCAATGTTCTATTTCTTCTCTCAGCCACACCTTTAGATGCAAGTGAGTATGGTGTAGTAGTTTCATGAATAATTACCAATGACTGTACAAAAGTATTAAACTCATTTGAATCATACTCTCAGCTTCTATCACTTCTAAATCTTTTAATCTTTCTGTCAAATTAATTTTCAACTTCATGGAGGAATTATTTGAACTTTTCAAAAGCAGCACTTTTATTTTTTAATAAATAAACAAACACATATTTTGAAAAAATAAAAGTGATAAAATATCTATTTCTTTCATAAGTTAAAATTCCTTCAAATTTACAAAGATTGGTGTGAATTAAATCTAACAATTTGGTATTTTTTTCAACACTTCCATAGATGACTTCCGATCATTCAGTAGAAAAACCAAAAACAAAAAACCTATTACCTAATTCAACAAAAGAAATTCTTGCTTGCCAATTCTCCATCCCAAGCTCTACCCTGGTGACCACTCGAAGACAAGTCGCTAGACTTGCTAGACCTCGTGAAACACGACGCTAACATGACTAATCCAATGTAGGTGAAATTTGAGCCAAATTAGTTAAATAATGACTTTCACTAGCATCTAAACCAATACCAGTGCTCTTAGCTTATCAATTTATAGCAAGGGGTCGGGCCTAGGATATTGGCGTAGGAAAATAACACCCGGTTCCCATTTTTTTTGTCTCAATAAAAAATCAAATTTTCATCTTTTTTTTTTTCTCTAAAATTTGAAATTTTTTAAATGAAAAATCACCCGTTCCCCTTTATTGTCATGTTGTATGAGTTTATGTATCTCACGAATAGTCCAAGGAAGACATATCCTTTTTTGCCCTCTCTCCTCCATGTCATACTTTAAAACATGTATTCTATTTGATTATGGGGAAAATCAAAATTATTGCCCTCAGCATGTAATATCCCAAAATGAATATAAAAAGACACAAATAATAAGATTTTATATTGTTTGAAAGGAAATAGTGGTAGATGTTTAGGAATTTTAATGAACTCTATCGATAAGTTGTGTATTTAATTTTCAAGAATCTCGAACACCACAACATCAGGTAGATTCTTTGTCTAATTCCATCTGTTACACTGTTATCCTCCCTCTCATTGCATGCTGGAGGTGATTTTTCAAAGCATTCCATGTTTGGGTATACTCCAAAACCACCCTGTTAGAGAACCTTCCTCAACGTATCATCTAATTTGTAACTGGATTTATCTTAAGTTAGAATGTGAGGGTAAATGAGGCTTTTATACTCATCCGTACCCAATAAGAATTTAATTTTTAATTTTTTAAAAAACATTAATTGTGGTTGCCAACAATCGTTGAATTTCGGTCGACTCTGGTGGTTGCCAATTACCTAATTTTGACTATTGCAGTCGTAAAATTCAATGACCTCCAAGAATAGAATCTGACGATAACTAATAGCCATTAGTGACCATTGGAATCCAATCGATGGAGGTCACCTTTGATCAACACTTACCTTCATTGAAAATTTTTTATAATTGTGATTACTGTAACAAAATTTTTATGTACAGTTACTTTAATCGTCGCTCCAAAAGACAGACAAAGTGGTGACCAGGAATGATGTAAAAATTAATTAGAATTAGTAGTTTTAAGGGTTGAAATTTCCAATTTTATAGTTTTATGAATAAATTTATTTGGTTTATCTTATTTTTAAACTTGTGTAATCAGTACAAGACAATCCATGATTAGAGCGTGTAAAATCAAGTTTTGTACTATATTGTAACAACAGATTCTCTTTATATCATCTTCCAAACTATCGATTTTAGTAATCGTCCTCTCAGCCATTATGAAATTGCAATCTACTTCATATTGACATACATATTAGTGATAAATGAATAAAGTATAATAACATGAAGAATGAAAATGTTTGAAAATAATTATAACAATTAAAATAATTTAAAAAAATAAAACATTGAGAGAAAATTGAACAATAAATTTTGAAAAACTCCAAAAAGTGGTAATGTAGAATTTTTGAAGATTGTTGTATCTTCTTCTTTCTATTTTGTCATTTTTTTATTATTTTTGGGGAAAAGGGGTATATTGTAAGTTTCTAAATATAATTTGGGTATTCTGGAGGTGATTGTCAAAATTGATATTTTGGAGGTGATTGCGAGTGGGGCGTTTATGTATTTCATCTTTTATTTATGAACCAGATGAAGGGACATAGGAAATTGTAATAGCACTTCTGATTATCGATCATGTAGATAATGCGAGTTGTAGATTTTAAGTTCAGGCCATCATTGTACAAGTTGATACATTGGAGCATGTTCGAAGTTTCAAAGATATTTTAAGGTTCATAATTGAATGAAATCTAAATTCTAATTTAACGTGGTATGTGTGTTTGTATGCTCTATGAATATTGCTCGATTGAGGGAGACTACTTGTCTTCAATATTAGTAATTGCTTCAATCCCTATGAACTTATCACCAGGCAGAGTTTATGAATCGTCAGAATGTAAACGAAGTCACTGATGGGTGGGATAGACACAAGTAACTTCATCAAGATTCAAACACAAACACGCGGACCATTCAAACCATTGTGTCTTGTCCTTAGTTACGAAAATGCAACGCATAAATATCATTTTTGCCTCACACCTGATGTCTTCTTATATATAATTACCAATTCAAACTGTTACAATCGATGGGTTTGATACTCGGACAAATACATAAAACCATCTTATTTTATAAATGGAAAATTTGAGTCACAATTATTCTCTTCATTGGTTGAAACTTGAAAAGCTGGTTATTTACGAGAGTTGAGGCCGTGGGACCTCAAAAACGAGGAGGAGGGACAGAGGGATCATCGGGTTGTCGGTCGTTAGGGGCAGAGGGAGGAATAGGGCCCTTGTTGAGAGCATGATTAAAGCGATGATGAGGAGGTGAAGGAGGAGAGTCAGATGTCCTCTTGCTAGGCCCAGATGGAGGAAGTGGTACACCTTTGGGCTTCATCTCGTAGTACATACCCTTTGACAGATCTCATTGTTGTACTTTGTTGTTGTCCAAGTTGAAGGCAACTTCACCTCCTTGACCAATTCTCGCTGCCTCAATATGAAAAACAACCAGAACAAGCACAAGGGCCATGCACAACCGTTTTTGACCGCCTACCTCCATCGTTTTCAATTTCCCAGGCTTCACTGTCTCAATTCTATTACCTCCTTTCCCAAACGGCCACCCTTTAAATGACATCAAACTATTCCTATTTTAGGAATGATATTACTTTTCAATGGTCTTCATGTTTCTTTGATATTGTACACTAATTTTCCATCTATTTTAGTAATGATCGAAATTGTTGCTTATTTGAATTTGTCAACGAGGTATTCGTATCCGATTTCTTTTATAATTTGCATTGCCACATATTCTTTTACTATTTGGAGAACACAACCAGGATAACATGTTAATATTTGATGCTAGGGTTTACAAAGTCTATGCAGATGTATAACATGTTGCATTTATATCTTTTCAAGTTGTAAATAATGATCAATTCATAGAATCGTGAAATCTACTTCCTTAACTATCCCTATTATTTAGGCATGTTGAAAATTTTCATTAATTCCCCCATCTTCCTTAGATGACCTATGATCATTCACTAGAAAAACCAAAAAAAAAATCCCATTACCTAATTCAACAAAAGAAATTCTTGCTTGCCAATTCTCCATCCCGAGCTGTGCCCAGGTGACCACTTGGAGACAGGTCCCTAGACATGCCAGACCTCGTGAAACATGACGCTAACATGACCAATCCAATGTAGGTGAAATTTGAACCACATTAGTTAAATTATTACTTTAACCAGCATCTAGACCAATAGCAGTACTCTTAGCTTCTCAATTTATAGTGAGGGGTCGGGCCTAGGCTATTGGCATTGGAAAATAATACCCGGTTCCTATTTCTTTTGTCTCAATAAGAATCAAATTTTCAACTTTTTTTTTTCTCTAAAATTTGAAATTTTTTAAATGAAAAATCACCCGTTCCCCTTCATTGTCATGTTGAATGAGTTTATGTATCTCACGAATAGTCCAAGGAAGACATATCTGTTGCGTCTAAACTTTAACTCAAATTAATGAATCAAAATTTAGTGCAGTTTTACCTGCAAGTATACAGGTGTTGTAGTACCTTACAGGATCGAATCCACAGGGATTGACTAATGTGAAAAATTCTCTCAAACAAATGAAGATAAAATATTAAAAAAAATGCGCGATTGAAACTAAAATGAAGTTATTGAGATGATGATTTTTTTCGTGACAAAACAAAACTAAAATGATAAGCTGTGTTGATACGGAAAAAGACTAAGGTTTCGAGGATCCGTTTAATAATTTAAAATATTATTTTCGATCGAATTACTTCAATTAAACTAGAATAATGATTCCGTTTAATTGGAAGATTTAGCATTTAAGATCAAGAAAATAATTACTAATGATTGAGCATGAGCGATCGATGATTAAAACACTTTACAAAACTCTTTGACTATCACAGGGATTTCTCAAGCATTCACTGTATTCGGAAATCACAATAAATCAAGAAAAATATATAGATAACCAAAATATCCAATAATAAAATCATTCAATCGATCAAGCTCGCAAAATAAATTTGTCGTCGATCCGAAAATAATTTTCAAAGCATTAAATTTCACCTCTAACCTTAGTATGAAAATTTAGCCAAACATGTTCATCACAAGTACTATAGAAATCAAAGAAATATTCTCCATTACAAAATTAAAATAAAATACACAAAATACTAGAAAACAACTTAAAAGCAATAAAATCTGAAACCAATTGACGACGAGAGAATAAAACCCACGCCGTCGCTAAACTGTAGAAAATAGAAATGTCACAAGCAGATCTGGGCGAAAACTCCCTCCACGTTCCTCACTCCCCACGTAAAATATCCACACTCAAAACTCCCACCGACTCCATCAATTCCAAACTCTCTCCACGTCAATACTCTACTTTCCTTTCTATGTCCCTCTACTCCCCACGTAAATAAACCTTAGCCACTAAAATTATTCCAGCCAATTAACTCTCCCCCTCTATAGACTTTCGTCCACCAGAAAAAGAAAATAAAATATAGCTGTTGCCTTCAGAAAAGTTAAGAACCAGCATGACACCTTCACATCAACTCCAACTCTAATTCTCTCTACTCTCCGTCCAGCTATCTCTCACTTTTAACCAAGACAAATCCCCAACCAATTAAATTACTCCAGCTGATTCCCTTCAACTTTAGCACATTTGCCTCCAGCCAACTCCCTCCGTCCAGCTCTCTCTCCATCTATCGTTTCTCACGTACCAGAATAGAGATTGGCAAAATAAAAATCTGACCGACACTTCAATTAAAAGCACCCACAGACTGCACATGTTTCTCTCTATTCTCTTCTCCTGAAAAATCCTGCACCGAATCACTCCTCTCCAATTAAAAACATCCACCAACTTCCCTCTCTTTTCTACTTCCCTTCACTCAATTTAATACCTCAATGACCGACTCAATGACAGACTAATCAGCTCTAGAAAATTCAGCAACTCTCAACTCCAACGCTCCACGTACCCCTGCATCGTTCACTACCAAATGTCTTTCCTACCAATCTTTCCTTCCACCTCCTAGCCAAGTCTCACTCCAGCTAGGAGGGGAAGCCCCCCCTCTCTAAAAAACAGCACCAAACTCCTTCTTATAGACTTCCAATCTAATTTAAGCAATCCAAGTCACGTTCCTTTTCCATTTAATTCTTCACTCCCACACGTCTCCTTTCCAACATAAAAGTAGCAGCCAATTAGATTAATCCATTCCCTTCAATCAATTACCTCCGAAAATTCTCTCCCTCCTTTCCATATATGTCCAGACGAAGTCATCAATCTCTCCATTCATTTCTGTCCATCCAACCAAGAAGTCAATGAAGTGTAAACTCAACAGCCGAAGAATGCAACTCCCCTTTCCGTTTATGTTGACACATGACTCTTTTTATTTTTCTTCTTTCCTTTTTTCTCTTGTTTGCCGTAAAACCAGCCTCATTTAGTCTTCCATTTCGGTTTCACTTGACACATGGTTCTCTTTTTTTTTTTCTTTTCTGTCTTCTTTCTTCATGTTGCCCCCGCCAGCCAGCATACATTCAGCTGCTTGTGTTTCTTTTTCTTTATTTTTTGCTCTACTTTCCGTAAGAATTGACCACAAGTGTTCCGTAAGTCTCTATTTTTTCTTCAATGAAACCAAGCCTACTTCTATGACTTTAAGTTGCATGTGTTGTCCACCGATAGCCTTCCTTACACGTCACAATTGGCCTTCGCCCAACGCCCTCTACTGAAACTCCAAAGCGCACACAACAATCTCCAAATGCTTCTGCCAAACGAAAATTCTTAATCCCATTACGAGTTGTATTGCAAAGATCAAGCGCTTTCACACTCCTTTCAAAGAATTCAGCAACCAGTCGATCCAAAGGCGGTTTAGAGCCATTCTTTGTTTTTCAGCATATTTCTTCATTCAATGTGCTCTGAGATTTTCATTCCCGCCAACAATTCTTTCAACATTTTCAGCTGCCATGCGCTGTGGCTCAGAATCGAATCTCCTTTGAATTTTATTTGAACTGAAAAAAAATAATACTCAAAATAAATTAAAAGGAAAATAGATTATTAAAAATATATTGAATATGTGAGGAAATATTTTCTAATTAAATCATAGTTATAAAATTAAGTATAAACATGATATTAATCAATTAAAAATCACAACTCGAATTTATGCTTATTAACTATTTTTCCATCTAAAACCAATAATAATGTCACGAAGCAGTTGAAATACATTAGTTTTAAATAACTAAAATATGCGATTTTACAGCTCAAACAATATCCTTTGTTGCCCTATCTCCTCGATGTCATACTTTAAAGCATGTATTCTATTTGATTATGGGGAAAATCAAATCTATTGCCCTCAGCATGTAATATCCCAAAATGAATATAAAAAGACACAAATAATAAGATTTTAATTGTTTGAAAGGAAATAGTGGTAGATATTTAGGAATTTTAATGAACTCTATCGATAAGTTGTTTATTTAATTTTCAAGAATCTCGAACACCACTACATCAGGTAGATTCTTTGTCTAATTCCATCTGTTACACTGTTATCCTCCCTCTCATTGCATGCTGGAGGTGATTTTTCAAAGCATTTCATGTTTGGGTATACTCCAAAACCATCCTGTTAGAGAACCTTCCTCAACGTATCATCTAATTTGTAACTGGATTTATCTTAAGTTAGAATGTGAGGGTAAATGAGGCTTTTACACTCACCCTTACCCAATCAAAATTTAATTTTTAATTTTTTAAAAAACATTAATTATGGTTGCCAACAATTGTTGAATTACATATTAGTGATAATTGAATAAAGTATAATAACATAAAGAATGAAAATGTTTGAAAATAATTATAAAAATTAATATAATTTAAAAAAACAAAACAATGAAAGAAAATTGAACAATAAATTTCGAAAAACTCCAAAAAGTGGCAATGTAGAATTTTTGAAGATTGTTGTATCTTGGTCTTTCTCTTTTGTCATTTTTTTATTATTTTAAGGGAAAAGGGGGATATTGTAAGTTTCAAAATATAATACACTCTTCATAATCCAAGAAAGACGCAAGTGGTAGTTCTAACACCCAATTTAGCCTTTCAGGATATGTTAGCCTAACAAAAGCCAAACAACCCAAAACCCTCTTCATAATTCAAAATGTATAGTTTTTGATTTTTTAGTAAGGCACCCTTTTTAAAATATGTCAAACAGTTAAAACTACTTCACCCCAAAAACTTGATGGAGCACCTGAATCAATAAGCATAGCATTTGTCAACTTAATCAATGTTCTATTTCTTCTCTCAGCCACACCTTTAGATGCAAGTGAGTATGGTGTAGTAGTTTCATGAATAATTCCCAATGATTGAACAAAAGTATTAAACTCATTTGAATCATACTGTCGGCATCTATCACTTCTAAATCTTTTAATCTTTCTATCAAATTAATTTTAAACTTCATGGAGGAATTCTTTGAACTTTTCAAAAGCAGCACTTTTATTTTTTAATAAATAAACAAACACATATTTTGAAAAAATAAAAGTGATAAAATATCTATTTCTTCCATGAGTTAAAATTCCTTCAAATTTACAAAGATTGGTGTGAATTAAATCTAACAATTTGGTATTTTTTTCAACACTTTTATGCGGCTGTTTTGTATTTTGCTTGACTTCAAACTTCACATTTTTTAAAATCCTTTGTCAGTTTGGGAACTAATCCTAAACTACTCATGATAGCCATATACCTACTATTGATATGGCATAAACGTGCATGCCAAAAATTTAAAGAAGAAAGCATATAAACAGAAACATTCGATACTTTATGCTCAACATTCAATTTAAATATTCCATCACAAACATAGCCATTGGCCCATTGCCCACAAAAACTCCATTTTTTGTTATAACAAAATTATCGGATTCAATAATTTGTTTGAAACCCGCTTTGTAGAGTAAAAGACTCGACGTCAAATTCTTTCTCATATATTGTGTATAAAGCACATCTTTGAGGGCCAATATACACCTAGAGATAAATTTCAATTCAACCTCACCACTCTCAACTACCTTGGTTTTACTAGAATCACCAAGTGTAAGTTCTTTCTCTTCTTCAAAGGGAGTATAATTTTTAAACCAACTTTTATCATGGCAGATATGCCTATTGGCACTGGAATCTACCCACCACCCTTCAACAAATTGAAATGGCTTATTGAGATCACCAACGCTTTCCATGTGTTGAACCCAAGGTTTCAAGTTTCATGTAATTATAAATCTACACATGGATGTTGATGATAACAAATGAATTCAAAGAATAAAGGAGTCTGAAGCTCAAGTTGTCCACACAATAGAGTCAAGCACATCAAGGAACCAAGCATGAGCAAAAAGGGAACAAGTTTTCATTAAAATCATAGAGTAATGTTGTAAATCTTTTAAAAATTTGAAATTAGGATTAAGGCTCAAAATTAATATTTTACCATAAAGCATTAAAATACATTTTCCACATGTGCATGAATATTTTGAAAATTAAATTTGAAAATTTTGAAAGATGATTGATTGTCATCTTTCACATGTGCATGACATGATTAAAGGTTTGAACTTTGAAAATATTAAACATGATTGATTGTCATCTTCCACATGTGCATGTTTTATTTGAATATTTTCAACAGTGATTGATACTTTTCTTGACTTATGCAAAAGGTAGATGTCTTTGTTTGAAAATTTTGAAAAGTAAAGTGTACTCTTTTTGTCATATGCAAAAAGTAAAAGATTAGATTTGAAAATTTTGAAAAATAAAGTGTGAGTCTTTTGTCATATGCAAAAAGTAAAAGATTAGGTTTGAATTTTTTGAAAAGTAAAGTGTGCTCCTTTTGTCATATGCAAAAAGTAAAAGGATTAGGTTTGAATTTTTTGAAAAGTGAATGATGATGTTTTTGACATGTGAATCTTTTTAAATTTGAATATGAAGTCTCATATGCCTATAAATAGATCATTTGATAGCTTCACATTTACAACACTAAGAGCATACAATATTCATTCAAAGCTTTCATTTTCTCTTCTCTAAGCATTGAGCCTTAACCCTTGTTCATTTTGAGAGATATAATTTGTGCTGTATTGTTCTTATTTCACTCATTGAGGAGTGTTTTCTGATAACCTACCCACTATCAATTCTTGTATCAGTAAAAGGGTGTGTATAATCCTTGTGCGTGTAGAAAGTGTTCTACATAGGGAATAGTTGAATCACCACGTGTAAGGTGATTGCAAGTGTAGAGGGTGTTCTACACGGATCCTTTTGTAGTGGTGTTGTTCAAAGGTGTAATAGGTTTCTATTTCCACCTGAAGGAGGTTGAATAGTGAATTCAGGGATCCTCAAGGGGTAGCTTGAGATGAGGACGTAGGCCGTGGGGCCGAACCTCGTTAACATACTGAGTTTGCTTCTCTCTTACCCTTACTCTTTATATTTATTGCTGTTTTGTATGTTGTTTATATTTTATATTGTATATTTGATTTATAATTGTTATTTTTTAAATACAACTCAATTCACCCCCCCTATTGCGTTAGTTATCTGGACAACAATTGGTATCAGAGCTAGAGCTCTGTTATAAGATTAACTATCTTTTGAGTTAAGATCTTATAGCTAACATTGCAGCTTCATTTGGTGAAAGTCAATCTAGCAGTCGACCTCCACTCTTTTGTGGAGACAATTACTCATTCTAGAAAGTTAGAATGAGAATATTTCTTCAGGCTCAAGGTCGAGAAATCTGGAAATGTATTGTAAATGGACCTTATATTCCAACAAAAGTGGTTGATGGAGTAAAGTTCAAAAAGGAAGAAGAAGAGTTTGATCGTGAAGACGATAGACTTTATATTTGAATTTAACTGCTATGAATTTATTATATAATGCTCTCAATGGTAATGAATTTAATAGAATAATGACTTGTGCTACGGCAAAGGAAATTTGGGATAACTTGGAAGTTACTTTTGAAGGAACTTCTCAAGTCAAGGAATCAAAAATTTATATTCTTACTCATGAATATGAAATGTTTAAGATGAATGATGATGAATCTATTTCAAGTATGCACACTCGTTTTACTAACATAATAAATAGCTTGACAGCTCTTGGCAAAGTTTATTCCAAAGTGGAGATAGTAAGAAAAATTCTCAACTCTCTACCAAAACGTTGGGAATCAAAAGTGGCAGCGATTTTTGAAGCTAGAGATCTCAAGAAGCTCGAAGTGAATGAACTCATCGGGTCACTTATCACCCATGAGTACACATTGAAAAGAGGAGAAGAAGAAGGAAAGCCAACGAAGAGCTTGGCACTTAAAGCTGTTCCTCATGAAAGTGAAAGTGATGAAGATGAGGAAAATGACGACAAAGATGAAGAAGTTGCGATGATAACAAGAAGAATTTAGAGGTTCTTAAAGAAAAATAAAACTCTTCCGAGGAAATCCTTCAAAAAGTTTTCCAAGAAAGATTCAGGTAAAAATGACACTTTAATTTGTTATAAATGCAATAAACCTGGTCATATCAAGCCAAATTGTCCTCTGCTAAAGAAAGATCGAAACAAAGGCAAGAAAGCAATGAAAGCTATATGGGATGATGATTCAAGTAGCTCAGATAGTGAATCAAGCAATGGAGAATCAGCAAATTTTTGTTTTATGACTAAAGATGACATTGAGGTAACAAATCTTGATAATATTGAAAATCCTTTATATGAAAAATTGCAAAATGTTTTAGAAGAGGTATATGAGGAATTTGAAAAATTGGGTATCAAATATACTACTTTGAAAAAGAAAAATTCTTCTTTAACAAACGAAATTGATATTTTAAGAAAAGAAAGTATTGTTTTGAAAGATGAAAATCTTGAGTTGAAGAAGAAGAAAACTGATTTAGAAAATATTGTTGAAAACTTTACGAATGGAAAAAGAAATTTTGAAAAACTTCTTGGTAGTCAAAGATGTGTTTTTGACAAGGCAGGCTTGGGATATATGCCAAAACAAAAATTCAAACCTTATAAAAACTTCTTTGATAATCCTTCTACATCAAAGTCTAATATTCAAAATTCTTTTCATAATAATTTTGTTAAAAAAGGATACTATTATAATCACTCAAGTTCTTCATATATGCCACATGTTATTTGCAATTTTTGTAATAGAAATTGTCATAATTATCATGCTTGTCCTATTAGAAGAAAATGTAAGTTGCTGCTGCCGTAAGTTGTAAGCTGTCCAACTTTTCTGCTTTTTGCATGTGTGATTGAGTGATGCATGTGTTGTTTTTCCTGCTTTGACTTTCTGTTAATTGTTTTTATAGGTATGCATGAAGTCCTCTACAAGCAAAAACAAATGGTTTTTAGATAGTGGATGTTCAAGACACATGACGGGAGACAAGACTAAGTTCTTTGATCTTAGATCTAAAGAAGAAGGACACGTGACATTTGGAGACAACTCGAAAGGGAAGATCGTGGGAATAGGTAAAATTGGTAATAAATCTTCTCTCATAATTGAAGATGTTCTACTTGTTGAAGGTCTAAAACATAATCTTTTGAGTATAAGTCAATTATGTGATAAAGGATTTACAGTTACTTTCAAAATGGATAAGTGCATTATTTTGAATGATCATGATTATAACATTTGTTTTACTGCCTTTAGAAGTAATAATGTTTATACAATCGATTTTGAAGAAATTACCTCACAAGATGCTATTTGTTTTTCAGTACAAAATGAAACTAATTGGTTATGGCATAGAAGACTAGGTCATGCCAACATGGAACTTATTTCCAAACTTTCAAAAAATGATCTTGTGAGAGGTTTACCAAAGGCAAATTTTCTTAAAGACAAAATTTGTGATGCATGCCAATTTGGTAAACAAACAAAAACTTCTTTTAAAACCAAGAAATATATTTCCACTACTAGACCACTGCAACTGATACACATGGATCTTTTTGGACCAAATAGAGTTGCAAGTCTAGGAGGAAAATATTATGCTTTTGTTATTGTTGATGATTTCTCTAGATATACTTGGGTCATCTTTCTTGCTCATAAAGATGAGGCACATAATGCTTTTACCAAGTTATGCAAGAGAATTCAAAATGAAAAGGGCTATACTATTTCAAGTATCCGAAGTGATAGGGGAAAAGAGTTTGTTAATAAAAATATTGAAACATTTTGTGATGAAAATGGTTTTGTGCATAATTTTTCTGCTCCTCGAACTCCTCAACAAAATGGGGTAGTAGAGAGGAAAAATAGATCTCTTCAAGAGATGGCAAGAACAATGCTTAATGAGAACAACTTGCCTAGTTATTTTTGGGCCGAAGCGGTAAGTACTGCATGTTATGTTATAAATAGAGTTATGTTAAGGTCTAAATTAGATAAAACCCCCTATGAGCTTTGGAATGAGAAAAAGCCCAACATTGGTTACTTTCATGTATTTGGATGCAAATGTTTTATTTTGAATGACAGGGATAATTTAGGCAAATTTGATGCAAAATCGGATGAAGGTATTTTTCTCGGGTATTCTACAAATAGTAAAGCTTATAGAGTATTCAATAAAAAGACTTTAACTGTACAAGAATCTATGCATGTAGTATTTGATGAATCTAATTCTCTACTCTCCAAGAAATCCATTGATGAAGAAACAGGAGGTATAAATAATACAGAAAGTCTCAATCTCAACAAAGAGAACACAATAGAGGAAGTCCAACATGGAGACATCAGGAAAGATCATCAAAATTTAATACGAGATGCAACCAAACAGTGGAAATTTGTGAAAGATCATCCAGTGGAACAAATTCTGGGAGAACCTTCACAAGGTGTAAGCACTCGATCATCTCTTAGAAATATTTGCAATCATACTGCTTTTTTATCTCAGATTGAACCTAAAAATATTGATGAAGCACTTCTTGATGAATCTTGGATTCTAGCTATGCAAGAAGAGCTTAATCAATTTGAAAGAAATGATGTTTGGACACTTGTTCCTAAACCCAAAAATCATACTATTATTGGAACAAAATGGGTTTTTAGAAACAAGAAAGATGAGTCCGGAGTCATTACTAGAAATAAGGCTCGACTTGTAGCCCAAGGTTACAATCAAGAAGAAGGAATTGATTATGATGAGACATATGCACCAGTCGCAAGATTAGAAGCTATTCGAATGCTACTTGCATATGCTTGTTATAAAGATTTCAAACTTTTTCAAATGGATGTTAAAAGTGCTTTCTTAAATGGTTTTATAAATGAAGAGGTATATGTTGAGCAACCTCCAGGTTTTGAAAATCATATTTCTCCAAATCATGTTTTCAAACTCACAAAAGCACTATATGGACTCAAACAAGCTCCTAGAGCGTGGTACGAGAGACTCAGTGGTTTCTTGATTAAAAAAGGTTTTTCAAGAGGAAAAATCGACACAACTCTTTTCATTAAATACGAAAATGATGATATTCTTTTGGTTCAGATTTATGTTGATGATATAATATTCGGTGCTACTAATGAAAATATGTGTCAAGTTTTTGCTAAGACTATGCAGGATGAATTTGAAATGAGCATGATGGGAGAACTTACATTCTTTCTCGGATTGCAAATTAAGCAAGTAAAAAGTGGGACATTCATCAATCAATCAAAANCTGCAAGTGTGATGAGAGCTGCTGCACGTGAGATGCCATGGTTGCTGTCAACTTCCGTGATTTTCTGCTTCATTTTTCTGCATGCTGTGTGTTACTTTTCTGCATGCTTTTCTTTGTTCTCTGCATCCGTGAATGATGCTTGCATGTGTTTTTGCAACTTTCTGCAGCAAGTGCCGTGAGATACTTTGCATGTGTGAGCTTGAGGTGCCGTGAGTTAATTTTCTTTTTCTGCCGTAAGTCCAAGTTTTCTGCTTTGCTTTACTGCATGTGTGCTGCCGTGGGTTGATTTCTTCTGCATGTGCTTCCCGAGTGTATGTTTCTGCGTGGGCCCAAGTGATGCATGTTTTTTTTTTCTGCTGCTGTGTTTTCTGCATCCGTGAGTTGTGCATGGCTTTCAACTGCATGTGCTGATTTGCTTTACAGCCATGGGAGACTTTGCATGTTTCCTTTTCAACTTTCAACACTTCCTTTTTCAATTTCTGCACGTCTCTCTCCTTCCCATCGATTAAGCACCGACTGCACACTCTCAATTTAACCAATTCATGCACGGACTCACTCCAATTGAAAACATCCACCGACTTCCCTTACTTTTCAAGACACCTCTCTTGCATGACACCTCACCTTCACTACCAAATTCGTACCAATTTGAGCATGCGCTTTTGATGATCTCGTAAATTTTATTTAAACTGGAAATAAAGAGATAAAACAAATTAAAATTCAGAAGAATATAATATTAAAAAAATATATTGTGAGGAAATATTGTCCAAATAAATCATAGTTATAAAATTAAGCATAAACATGATATTAATCAATTAAAAATCACAACTCGAATTTATGCTTATTAACTATTTTTCCATTTAAAACCAATAATAATGTCATGAGGAATTTAAAATACATTGGTTTTAAATATCTAAAATATGCAATATTTCGGCTCAATCACATGCCACTTTGGTAAACAAACAAAAACTTTTTTTAAAACCAAGAAACATATTTCCACTACCAGACCACTGCAACTGATACACATGGATCTTTTTGGACCAAATAGAGTTGCAAGTCTAGGAGGAAAATATTATGCTTTTGTTATTGTTAATGATTTCTCTAGATATACTTGGGTCATCTTTCTTACTCATAAAGATGAGGCACATAATGCCTTTACCAAGTTATGCAAGAGAATTCAAAATGAAAAGGGTTATACTATTTCAAGTATCCGAAGTGATAGGGGAAAAGAGTTTGTTAATAAAAATATTAAAACATTTTGTGATGAAAATGGTTTTGTGCACAATTTTTCTGCTCCTCAAACTCCTCAACAAAATGGGGTTGTAGAGAGGAAAAATAGATCTCTTCAAGAGATGGCAAGAACAATGCTTAATGAGAACAACTTGCCTATTTATTTTTGGGCTGAAGCGGTAAGTACTGCATATTATGTTATAAATAGAGTTATGCTAAGGTCTAAATTAGATAAAACCCCTTATGAGCTTTGGAATGAGAAAAAGCCCAACATTGGTTACTTTCATGTATTTGGATGCAAATGTTTTGTTTTGAATGACAGGGATAATTTAGGCAAATTTGATGCAAAATCTGATGAAGGTATCTTTCTTGAATATTCTACTAATAGTAAAGTTTATATAGTATTCAATAAAAAGATTTTGACTGTACAAGAATCTATGCATGTAGTATTTGATGAATCTAATTCTCTACTCTCCAAGAAATCCATTGACGAAGAAACAGGATGTATAAATAATATGAAAAGTCTCAATCTCAACAAAGAGAACACAATAAAGGAAGTCCAACATGGAGATATCAGGAAAGATCATCAAAATTTAATACAAGATGCAACCAAACAGTGGAAATTTGTGAAAGATCATCAAGTGGAACAAATTCTAGGTGAACCTTCTCGAGGTGTAAGTACTCGATCATCTCTTAGAAATATTTGCAATCATACTGCTTTTCTATCTCAGATTGAGCCTAAAAATATTGATGAAGCACTTTTTGATGAATCTTGGATTATAGCTATGCAAGAAGAGCTTAATCAATTTGAAAGAAATGATGTTTGGACACTTGTTCCTAGACCCAAAAATCATACTATTATTGGAACAAAATGGGTTTTTAGAAACAAGAAAGATGAGTCCGGAGTCATTACTAGAAATAAGGCTCGACTTGTAGCCCAAGGTTTCAATCAAGAAGAAGGAATCGATTATGATGAGACATATGCACCAGTCGCAAGATTAGAAGCTATTCGAATGCTACTTGCATATGCTTGTTATAAAGATTTCAAACTTTTTCAAATGGATGTTAAAAGTGCTTTCTTAAACGGTTTTATAAATGAAGAGGTATATGTTGAGCAACCTCCAGGTTTTGAAAATCATATTTTTCCAAATCATGTTTTCAAACTCACAAAAGCACTATATGGACTCAAACAAGCTCCTAGAGCTGGGTACGAGAGACTCAGTGGTTTCTTGATTGAAAAAGGTTTTTCAAGAGGAAAAATTGATACAGCTCTTTTCATTAAATACGAAAATGATGATATTCTTTTGACTCAGATTTATGTTGATGATATAATATTCGGTGCTACTAATGAAAATATGTGCCAAGTTTTTGCTAAGACTATGCAGGAATAATTTGAAATGAGCATGATGGGAGAACTTACATTCTTTCTCGGATTGCAAATTAAGCAAGCAAAAAGTGGGACATTCATCAATCAATCAAAATATATTAAGGAATTGTTGAAGAAGTTTGGGATGGAAGGTGCTAAGGAAATTGGAACACCGATGAGCCCATCTACTAAACTTGATAAAGATGAAATCGGTAAACTAGTTGAGTTGAAGGTATATCGAGGTATGATTGATAGCTTATTATATTTGACAGCCGGTAGACCAGATATTATGTTTAGTGTGTACTTATGTGCACGCTTTCAATCATCTCCAAAAGAATCTCATTTAATTGCAGTTAAGCGCATTCTTAAATATCTTAGTGTTACAATTAACCTAGGGTTATGGTATTAAGCACACATCTTTCGATCTAATCAGCTACACAGATGCAGATTATGCTGGTTGTAAAATATATAGATCGAAAAAGCACTAGTGGTGCATGTCATTTTCTAGGTCATGCACTAGTTTCCTGGTTTAGTAAAAAACAAAATTCTGTTGCACTATCTACTGCTGAGGCAGAATATATTGCTGCGGGTAGTTGTTGTGCTCAAGTTCTTTACATGAAGCAACAACTTGAAGATTTTAAACTCATGTATAATCACATTCCAATCAAATGTGATAATACAAGTATTATAAATCTTTCAAAGAACCCAATACAACATTCTAGAACTAAGCATATTGAAATAAGATATCATTTTCTTCGAGATCATGTGCAGAAAGGTGATATAGTACTAGAGTTCACAAACACACATGATCACTTAGCATATATATTCACAAAACCTTTACGAGAAGATAGATTATGTATGATTAGAAGAGAAATAGGTATGATGCATGTTATGAATATCTCTTAAAAGATAGACCAAAGTTCATAAAAATAGAGAGATATATTTTTTTAAAAATTATTTTACATAAACTTGAGGTTCTTAGCCTCATGTTTGAGATGCTCATTCTCTTCATACAATATCATGTCATCCCTATCCATGGGAATTGGCAAGCAGAATGAAGAATCCAATAGAGATTTCAACTGTTTATTCTTCTGCCGAAGGATTCCTTCCCTTAAGTGAGACTCTTGAACAATTCGTTGAAGTACAACAATTTGTTCTTTAAGTTTTTCAACCTCATGGTTTTTGGCTTGTAGCCGCTGGGAAAAAGCAACAATAGAGGATGAGTAGCGAGTCCCGAGAGTCACCAAGTCACAGATAGCATCGGAGTTTGACTTATTAGTCAAACTATTATTTTCTTGCTGCAACATGGCACCAATGGCAGCTGCAGAAAGGACATGAGGTTGAGGTGCTGAGTACCTCATGGATGGATCTAGAGGAATGTTAGAAGAATGAGCCATTGAGAAAAGAATTGAAAACTTAAAGCGAGAATGTTGAAGGAATGCAGATGAGTTTTAGAGATGAGAATAAGATTTGATGCAAATTGGATGAACTTTAAGACTGATTTTATAGAGATAGCATAAAGAACAAGACAAACTATTGTCTCTTCAAATCTTATTTAGTCAAAAGAAATACAAGATATGCTGGACACACATTGTCAAAAGTTTTCTTACTAAGCCAGCGAGATTAACAGTAGATTGTCCCTATTTTTCTAGTAAACGATGAACCTCTGCTGTTATCTACCGATGTTGACCTTGTATCTGAACCCTTTCTCGTTCCAGCTCCTCCATTCGTGGTTGCAGATCATGAGCATACCAATCTGTAAATTTTTTCAACTCTTTGTTTTCTTGCTTTAGCCTTTTATTCTCTCTATCCTTATTAGCAAGCCCTTGTCGTAACTCAGATATTTGGATGTTAAGATGATCAATCTCACTCACCCTCGCCATTAACCTCGGAGACATGGTCGTAACAGAGGCAGCATATTGACTACTGAGCATTCTTGATTCTGCAACAATTTCATAATCAGCCCTACTAGAAAAACGGATCTCTGCTCCTATCATGGTATTGACGGCCTCAAGAGAAAAGATTAATGGTTGATGCATCAAGGGTTCCTGATTCAAGTCTGGAACATTAGTGGAAGAGAATTGCTCGGCCATTCTATCGTTATGGAAAAACAGAACTCAGGTCAAGAAACGATGTATTTTTTTTTTGTATCCGATAGGTGAAAATGATTTTTTTTTTTTATAGAAACTTAAAGCCTTCAATCCCGTTTGTCAACAATATCAGACGGTTGTTTAAATCTCCAGTCGCACTAAATTCATAAAGTTAGGCCTTAAGGCTTTGTAGCACTTGTCGGGTCACGGACGGCTCATTTTTTTCCAACTATCTACAGTGTCTATTAACGCACCGTTTTCTTTAGTCCATTTACTTACTGCCGATCCTTTTTAATGATGCCAAAAGGGGGGAGAAGTTTTAGACTAGAACATTAATATTGTTTAAATTGCTAAACTTGTTATATATGCTTGGAATTATATTTATATTTTTGCTTGAAAAACTAACGCATATTCTCAGGGGGAGCTTAAGTATTAATACAGGTTTCAGGTTCTATCAAGTATTTGTCAACATCAAAAAGGGGGAGATTGTTGAATTCAAGGTTTCAAGTTTCATGTAATTATAAATCTACACATGGATTTTGATGATAACAAATGAATTCAAAGAATAAAGGAGTCTCAATCTCAAGTTTTCCATACAATGGAGTCAAGCACATCAAGGAACCAAGCATTAGCAATAAGGGAATAAGTTCACATTAAAATCATAGAGTAATGTTGTAAATCTCTTAAAAATTCAAAATTAGGATTAAGGCTCAAAATTAATATTTTATCATAAAGTATTAAAATACATTTTCTACATGTGCATGAATATTTTGAAAATTAATTTGAAAATTTTGAAAGATGATTGATTGTCATCTTTTACATGTGCATGACATGATTAAAGATTTGAACTTTGAAAATATTAAAGATGATTGATTCTCATCTTCCACATGTGCATGTTTTATTTGAATATTTTCAAAAGTGATTTATGCTTTTCTTGACTTATGCAAAAGATAGATGTCTTTGTTTGAAAAATTTGAAAAGTAAAGTGTGCTCCTTTTGTCATATGCAAAAAGTAAAAGATTAGGTTTAAAATTTTTGAAAAGTAAAGTGTGCTCCTTTTGTCATATGCAAAAAGTAAAAGATTAGGTTTGAATTTTTTGAAAAGTAAAGTGTGCTCCTTTTGTCACATGTAAAAAGTAAAAAGATTAGGTTTGAGTTTTTTGAAAAGTGAATGAAAATGTCTTTGACATGTGAATCTTTTTAAATGTGAATATAAAGTCTCATATGCCTATAAATAGATCATTTGAGAGCTTCACATTTACAACACTAAGAGCATACAATATTCATTCGAAGCTTTCATTCTCTCTTCTCTAAGCATTGAGCCTTACCCCTTGTTCATTTTGAGAGATATAATTTGTGTTGTATTGTTCTTATTTCACTCATTGAGGAGTGTTTTCTGATAACCTACCCACTATCAATTCTTGTATCAGTAAAAGGGTGTGTATAATCCTTGTGCGTGTAGAAAGTGTTCTACACAGAGAATAGTTGAATCACCACGTGTAAGGTGATTGCAAGTGTAGAGGATGTTCTACACGAATCCTTTGTAGCGGTGTTGTTCAAAGGTGTATAGGTTTCTATCTCCACCTGAAGGAGGTTGAATAGTGAATTCGGGGATCCTCAAGGGGTAGCTTGAGACGAGGACGAAGGTAGTGGGGCTGAACGTCGTTAACATACTAAGTTTGCTTCTCTCTTACCCTTACTCTTTATATTTATTGCTGTTTTGTATTTTGTTTATATTTTATATTGTATATTTGATTTATAATTGTTATTTTTTTTTAAATATAACTTAATTCACCCCCCTCTTGTGTTAGTTATCTGGGCAACAATATGCATTTTTCGATTGTAAGAGAATTTTCTTAAAATTATTAGTGAAATACACAATATTATAATGAGAATTATAATAAAATTAACATTCAAACAAAATTAGTTTGGATTGAGGAACGAAAATCTCACTCTCTTTAAGGAGATTCAAGTCCTATGCGGTGTACACAATTTCAGATTATGTTGAGGCTTTGTGATCCCCAACTCCCACGTACGGGCATGTGGAAATCGAGAGGTCGGGATGATGACAACACGGGTCACACATCTCATCGTCAAGTGCCAAAAGTGTGTACACATGCAAAATGTGTACAGATAAAAACACGCAGCGGATAAATAAAGCCATATAACTACGTACCAGAATTTTTGTTTAACTACAAACCAGTTTAAAACAAAAGTAAATAAAATATTACATGTTCAACATCGTCGCCAATCCAAATACATACTAATTTAAACATCGACAAATATAGCATATAAAAAGCCATCCAAGCTACTCCTCTGGCGGAGCCGCCTCCTCAGGCTTAGCCTCCTCCTCCTCTAAATCTGCATCAAAATCTACGGTACCAAAGATGGTGCCGCAGGTAAGTAAAATCCCAAACGATGCAAAATAGAAACATATTACAACCAAAACAATATGCATGATGTATGCTCAATGCACATGTCCCAAAAACCATATTTTTCCACGCACGCCAAAATCCCATTTTGGCCCAAAAACATTTTCCTTTAAAACCAGTCCTAGCCATTATCCCAGATAATGGTCCAAATCAATAAACCACCATTTTCCCAGAAAATGGATCACAAAGCCACATATCACCATCTCGCCATTATCCCAGATAATGGCCCATATCCAAATCACATCCAAAACAATTCCATATTATGCATGCACCATGATCTCCCCTAGGGATCATCCGCACACTCTGACTTTGTGCCACACTGCAAGTAACGACTACGCATGTGACACCTAAACGAGCGATGCCCATACTCGCACCCAGCATGTACCTGGCCAGGCCATCCTCTAGCCCCCGCCAGCAGAGGGGCCACGAAGTCGGTGAGTAGAGCGATGCCCAGACTCGTACCTGGCCAGGCCATCCTCTAGCCCCGCTCCCGTCGTCGCCCAGCGACAACTCAGGGGATGTCACTCAGTTTTATCCGCTCTCGAGTGACCAGAGGAGCTCCACCGAGATAATAACCCATCCCGGCTTGGGCTCATGAGACACACGCACCCGAAAATCCATTTACACGTAAAAAACCAATTTTAATTAAAATACACATGAATATGCATGCACAATGCCATGCAATTAAAATCACACAAATTAACCAACATATCCCAAACATCAATAACAAAACAACAAACAACTCCTTCCTCAATTCCAACCGACCCCCGACTACTCGGACTCAGTCCGGAATAACCAACCAGATCACAATAAATTATTGTAAAGGCAATAATACATTTAAATCTAAAACGAAGTTTGGAAAATACTTACAGCACTATATATTATTTTTCGAAGGATAGGCGCGCAGCAAACAGTGAACGGAAAGCAACGTAACAGTGCAAATGCACTGTGGCCGTGGGTTGTAAAATACTCACTTTTGAACGGGGACAAACCAAGACCCCAAATTGATAGGGAAATGCCTAGGGATGTTTATGAAGCTAAAGGAAGTGAGCTTTGGCCGTGGGTGGCGGTGGAAACGTCGGTGGAAGCGGAAAAAGACCAAATCGGAGTTGAGCTCGGGGAAGCTGCTCCGGCAACGGATCGAGGCGGGAAATGGGTGGGTTAGGATGGCAAGAGGTAGGGGAAGAAGTGGTGAAGAGGTGGTGGCCAGAGGTGGAGCGACGGCACCGAAAATGGCTCAAAACCGTGCGGCTTAGATGGGCTGTAGGTGGCTAATAGCGGCACGGATGGAGGAGATTTTCGGTGAGGGTGTTCACCGACTGGAGGGGCAACTTTTGGTGGGGGTGGTGTCGGCCACGCCGGCTGGACGGCGGTGGTCTGGGCGGTTGAAGGCAGCGCCGAAATGGGTAAGGAGAGAGAGAGAAAATTTGGGTCCGAACGGGGGAGAGCACAGGAAGACAAGGGAGAAAAAGAAAGAAAAGAAGAAGAAAAAAGAGAAAGAAGAAAAGAAAAGATGAATGAAAAGAAATGAGGTCCAATCCTCACCTCTGGAGTCCAACAACTGATCCAACAAAATTAACTTTAAAAGCAGTAAATCCAAGATAATATTTTAAACACAACGTAAAGCTAAAATATATTAAATAACTAGTAAAAACTAACTATTTAATTTTAAATCCAAAGACAAGCTAAAATAAATTAAACAACAATTTAAACTCAACAACAATTAAAATCCAATTATTTAAAATACAAGAACTATTATATTAATTAAATTAAAATATTCCTTCAGTGAAAATACACGTAAAAACGGGGTGTCACACACTACAACAGAACTACTCTTGACTTGAATCCTCTAGGATACAACAGAATGAAATCTAAATTCTAATTTAACGTGGTATGTGTGTTTGTATGCTCTTTGAATATTGCTCGATCAAGGGAGACTACTTGCCTTCAATATTAGTAATTGCTTCCATCCCTATGACCATATAACCAAGCAGAGTTTATTAATCGTCAGAAAGTAAACGAAGTCACAAATGGGTGGGAAAGACACAAGTAGCTTCATCAAGATTCAAACAAAAACACGCGGACCATTCAAACCAATGTGTCTTGTCCTTAGTTACAAAAATGCAAGGCATAAATATCATTTTTGCCACACACTTGATGTCTTCTTATATATAATTGCCAATTCAAATAGTACCAATTGATGGCTTTGACACTCGGACAAATACATAAAACCATCTTATTTCATTAACGGAAAAGTCGCGTCACAATTATTCTCTTCATTGGTTGAAACTTGAAAAGCTGGTTATTTACGAGAGTTAAGGTCGTGGGACCTCAAAAATGACGAGGAGGGGTAGAGGGATCAAAAGGGCTTCGGTTAGGGGCAGAGGAAGGAATAGGGCCCTTAAAGAGAGCATGATTAAAGCAATGATGAGGAGGTCAAGGAGGAGAGTTAGAAGTCCTTTTGCTAGGCCCAAAGGGAGGAACAGGGCCCATAAAGAGAGCATGATTAAAGCGATGATGAGGAGGTGGAGGAGGAGAGTCAGAGGTCCTCTTGCTTGGCCCAAATGGAGAAAGTGGTACACCTTTGGGCTTCATCCCGTAGTAGATACCCTTGGACAAATCTCATTGTTGTACTTTGTTGCTGTGCAGGTTGAAGGCAACTTCTCGTCCTAGACCAATTCTGGCAGCCTCAACATGAAAAACAACCAGAACAAGCATGAGGGCCATGCACAACCATTTTTGACCGTCTACCTCCATCTTTTTCAATTTCCCAGGCTTCGCTATCTCAATTCTATAAACTCCTTTCACATACGGCCACCCTTTAAATGACATCAAACTATTCCTATTTCAAGAATGATATTACTTTCCAATAGTTTTCATGTTTCTTTGATATTGTACACGAATTCTGCATCTATTTTAGTAATGATCAAAATTCTTGCTTCTTTGAATTTGTCAACGAGGTATTCGTATCCGATTTCTTTTATAATTTGCTTTGCCACACATTCTTTTACTATTAGGAGAACACAACCAGCATAACGTGTTAATATTCGATGGTAGGGCTTACTAAGTCTATCCACAAGTATAACATGTTGTATTTATCTCTTTTCAAGTGGTAAATAATGATCAATTCATAGAATCGTGAAAATCTACTTCCTTAACTATCCCTATTATTTAGGCATGATGAGAATTTTCATTAATTCCCCCATCTTCCATAGATGACTTATGATCATTCACTAGAAAAACCAAAAACAAAAAACCTATTACCTAATTCAACAAAAGAAATTCTTGCTTGCCAATTCTCCATCCCCAGCTCGGCCCAGGTGACCACTCGAAGACAAGTCCCTAAACTTGCCAGACCTCGTGAAACACAACGCTAACATGACTAATCCAATGTAGGTGAAATTTGAGCCAAATTAGTTAAATAATGACTTTCACTAGCATCTAAACCAATCCTAGTGCTCTTAGCTTATCAATTTATAGCAAGGGGTCAGGCCTAGTCTATTGGCATTGGAAAATAAGACCTGGTTCCCATTTCTTTTGTCTCAATAAAAAATCAAATTTTCATCTTTTTTTTTCTCTAAAATATGAAATTTTTTAAATGAAAAATCACCCGTTCCCATTTATTGTCATGTTGTATGAGTTTATGTATCTCAAGAATGGTCCAAGGAAGACATATCCTTTTTTGCCCTATCTCCTCGATGTCATACTTTAAAACATGTATTCTATTTGATTATGGGGAAAATCAAATCTATTGCCCTCAGCATGTAAATCCCAAAATGAATATAAGAAGACACAAATAATAAGATTTTATATTGTTTGGAAGGAAATAGTGGTAGATGTTTAGGAATTTTAAAGAACTCTATCGATAAGTTGTCTTTTTGATTTTCAAGAATCTAAAACACCACTACATCAGGTAGGTTCTTTCTCTAATTCCATGTATTACACTGTTATCCTCCCTCTCATTGCATGCTGGAGGTGATTTTTCAAAGCATTTCATGTTTGGGTATGCCCCAAAACCACCCTGTTAGAGAACCTTCCCCAACGTATCATCTAATTTGTAACTGGATTTATCTTAAGTTAGAATGTGAGGGTAAATGTGGCTTTTAGATTCACCCGTACCCAATCAGAATTTAATTTTTAATTTTTTAAAAAACATTAATTGTGGTTGCCAACAATCATTGAATTTCGGTCGACCTTGGTGGTTGCCACTTACCTAATTTTCACTATTGCAGTGGTAAAATATAGCCATTAGTGACCATTGGAATCCAATCGATGGAGGCCACCTTTGATCAACACTTACCTTCATTCAGAATTTTTGATAATTGTGATTGCTGTAGCAAAACTTTTATGTACAGTGACTTTAATCGTCGCTCCAAAAGACAGACAAAGTGGTGACCAGGAATGATGTAAAAATTAATTAGAATTAGTAGTTTAAAGGGTTGAAATTTCCAATTTTATAGTTTTATGAATAAATTTATTTGGTTTATCTTATTTTTAAAATTGTGTAATCGTTACATGACAATCCCTGATTAGAGCGTGTAAAATCAAATTTTGTACTATATTGTAACAACAGATTCTCTCTATAATCATCTTTCAAATTATCGATTTTACTGATCGTCCCCTCAACCATTAAGAAATTGCAATCTACTTCATGTTGACATACATATTAGTGATAGATGAATAAAGTATAATAACATGAAGAATGAAAATGTTTGAAAATAATAATAAAAATTAAAATAATGTAAAAAAATAAAACATTGGGAGAAAATTGAACAATAAATTTTGAAAAACTCCAAAAAGTGGTAATGTAGAAATTTTGAAGATTGTTGTATCTTCGCCTTTCTATTTTTTCATTCTTTAATTATTTTTGGGGAAAGGGGGAATATTGTAAGTTTCCAAATATAATTTGGGTATTCTGGAGGTGATTGTCAAACTTGATATTTTGGAGGTGATTGCGTGTGGGGCATTTATGTATTTCATCTTTTATTTACGAACCAGATTAAGGGACATAGGAAATTGTAATAGCACTTTTCATTACGGATCAAGTAGATAATGCGAGTTGTAGATTTTAAGTTCAGGCCAGCGTTGTACAAGTTGATACATTGGCATGTTCGAAGTTTCATAGATATTTTAAGGTTCATAATTGAATGAAATCTAAATTCTAAATTAACGTGGTCTGTGTGTTTGTATGCTCTATGAATATTGCTCGATTCAGGGACTACTTGTATTCAATATTAGTAATTGCTTTAATCCCTATGAACTTATCACCAGGCAGAGTTTACGAATCGTCAGAATGTAAACGAAGTCACTGATTGGTGGGATAGACACAAGTAACTTCATCAAGATTCAAACACAAACACGTGGGCCATTCAAACCATTGTGTCTTGTCCTTAGTTACGAAAATGCAACGCATAAATATCATTTTTGCCTCACACTTGATGTCTTCTTATATATAATTGCCAATTCAAACTGTTACAATTGATGGGTTTGATACTCGAACAAATACATAAAACCATCTTATTTTATGAAAGGAAAATTTGAGTCACAATTATTCTCTTCATTGGTTGAAACTTAAAAAGCTGGTTATTTACGAGAGTTGAGGCCGGGGGACCTCAAAAACGAGGAGGAGGGACAGAGGGATCATCGGGTTGTCGGTCGTTAGGGGCAGCGGGAGGAATAGGGCCCTTGTTGAGAGCATGATTAAAGTGATGATGAGGAGGTGAAGGAGGAGAGTCAGATGTCCTCTTGCTAGGCCCAGATGGAGGAATTGGTACACCTTTGGGCCTCATCTCGTAGTACATACCCTCTGACAAATGTCGTTGTTGTACTTTGTTGTTGTCCAAGTTGGAGGCAACTTCTCCTTCTTGACCAATTCTGGCAGCCTCAGTATGAAAAACAGCCAGAACAAGCACGAGGGCCATGCACAACCATTTTTGACCGCCTACCTCCATCCTTTTCAATTTCCCAGGCTTCACTGTCTCAATTCTATTACCTCCTTTCACGTACGGCCACGCTTTAAATGACATCAAACTATTCCTATTTTAGGAATGATATTACTTTTCAACGGTCTTCAAGTTTCTTTGATATTGTACACTAATTCTCCAGCTATTTTAGTAATGATCGAAATTCTTGCTTATTTGAATTTGTCAACGAGGTATCCGTATCCGATTTCTTTTATAATTTGCTTTGCCACATATTCTTTTACTATTAGGAGAACACAACCAGCATAACGTGTTAATATTCGATGGTAGGGCTTACTAAGTCTATCCACAAGTATAAAATGTTGTATTTATCTCTTTTCAAGTGGTAAATAATGATCAATTCATAGAATCGTGAAAATCTACTTCCTTAACTATCCCTATTATTTAGGCATGATGAGAATTTTCATTAATTCCCCCATCTTCCATAGATGACTTATGATCATTCACTAGAAAAACCAAAAACAAAAAACCTATTACCTAATTCAACAAAAGAAATTCTTGCTTGCCAATTCTCCATCCCCAGGTCTGCCCAGGTGACCACTCGAAGACAAGTCCCTAGACTTGCCAGACCTCGTGAAACACAACTCTAACATGACTAATCCAATGTAGGTGAAATTTGAGCCAAATTAGTTAAATAATGACTTTCACTAGCATCTAAACCAATACTAGTGCTCTTAGCTTATCAATTTATAGCAAGGGGTCGGGCCTAGTCTATTGGCATTGGAAAATAAGACCTGGTTCCCATTTCTTTTGTCTCAATAAAAAATCAAATTTTCATCTTTTTTTTTTTCTCTAAAATATGAAATTTTTTAAATGAAAAATCACCCGTTCCCATTTATTGTCATGTTGTATGAGTTTATGTATCTCAAGAATGGTCCAAGGAAGACATATCCTTTTTTGCCCTATCTCCTCGATGTCATACTTTAAAACATGTATTCTATTTGATTATGGGGAAAATCAAATCTATTGCCCTCAGCATGTAAATCCCAAAATGAATATAAGAAGACACAAATAATAAGATTTTATATTGTTTGGAAGGAAATAGTGGTAGATGTTTAGGAATTTTAAAGAACTCTATCGATAAGTTGTCTTTTTGATTTTCAGGAATCTAAAACACCACTACATCAGGTAGATTCTTTGTCTAATTCCATCTATTACACTATTATCCTCCCTCTCATTGCATGCTGGAGGTGATTTTTCAAAGCATTTCATGTTTGGGTATGCCCCAAAACCACCCTGTTAGAGAACCTTCCCAAAAGTATCATCTAATTTGTAACTGGATTTATCTTAAGTTAGAATGTGAGGGTAAATGTGGCTTTTAGATTCACCCGTACCCAATCAGAATTTAATTTTTAATTTTTTAAAAAACATTAATTGTGGTTGCCAACAATCGTTGAATTTCGGTCGACCCTGGTTGTGACGCCCCCAAATTCCGCTTGGAATTGAACGGACATTTGAAGCGTCGAGACATGCAACACAAGGTTACCTGCCCCCGTTCATGACATATAAGATGCAATGTTCCTAACATGCATCTAGCATTATGCAATATTCGCAGCGGATAATCTTTTTCTTTAGCAATACTATGCACCAAACTAAATATATCCCAAATACTTGAAATATAATTCATACATAAAGGCATACTAAAAAGCCGTGATCATCACACTAGTCCAAAATGGTTGTGATCAAAAGAATACTTGAGATACAACTCCAAAAGTACAAGTATTAACCTAAGTTAAATACTATACCATCATCAACATCGCACCGTGGCCTAGTCGACCGTATTCAGTTGGTCAGATTCCAATTCTCCTTTGGGTCCTGTAACAAGATCTACCATTCGGGGGATTCAATTGTCTTGATTAATAAGTGCGTTAATACGTACTCCACAGTTGTTGTGGCCCCACGTATTCAAGTAACATAAAACATAATACGTACTCCACAGTTGTTGTGGCCCCACGTATTCTACATGTCACAATTGCTGTGTCTCATGTAGTGTATGCTCCACAGTTGTTGTGGCCCCATACTTCATGCTCCACAGTTGTTGTGGCCCCATGAATACACATAACATAAAATATAATACGTACTCCACAGTTGTTGTGGCCCCACGTATTCTACATGTCACAATTGCTGTGTCTCATGTAGTGTATGCTCCACAGTTGTTGTGGCCCCATACTTTATGTAACATAAAATATAATACGTACTCCACAGTTGTTGTGGCCCCACGCATTATAAGTAACATAAATATAATACGTACTCCACAGTTGTTGTGGCCCCACGCATTATAAGTAACATAAATATAATACGTACTCCACAGTTGTTGTGGCCCCACGCATTATAAGTAACATAAAATATAATACGTACTCCACAGTTGTTGTGGCCCCACGCATTATACGTAACATAAATATAATACGTACTCCACAGTTGTTGTGGCCCCACGCATTATAAGTAACATAAATATAATACGTACTCCACAGTTGTTGTGGCCCCACGCATTATAAGTAACATAAATATAATACGTACTCCACAGTTGTTGTGGCCCCACGCATTATAAGTAACATAAATATAATACGTACTCCACAGTTGTTGTGGCCCCACGCATTATAAGTAACATAAAATATAATACGTACTCCACAGTTGTTGTGGCCCCACGCATTATAAGTAACATAAATATAATACGTACTCCACAGTTGTTGTGGCCCCACGCATTATAGTAACATAAAATATAATACGTACTCCACAGTTGTTGTGGCCCCACGCATTATAAGTAACATAAATATAATACGTACTCCACAGTTGTTGTGGCCCCACGCATTATAAGTAACATAAATATAATACGTACTCCACAGTTGTTGTGGCCCCACGCATTATAAGTAACATAAATATAATACGTACTCCACAGTTGTTGTGGCCCCACGCATTATAGTAACATAAATATAATACGTACTCCACAGTTGTTGTGGCCCCACGCATTATACGTAACATAAATATAATACGTACTCCACAGTTGTTGTGGCCCCACGTATTATAAGTAACATAACATGTCTTATCTTTCTTAATGCATGAGATATTATTTAATATCATATACTTTTCTAACATGGCGTATACTTGTAAATGGCACAATATGATTTAATCATAAACATTTCAATGGCATACATGTATCATATGGCATACTTAACATGGCATACTTATAACATACAACATTGTATGACAGAAAAGATTGTGTAACAGATAAATATTCTATGAGAGATTAAATCATACGTAACAGATAAACATGTAATGACATAGCATGACATGGCATATACGATAACATACATACATAAATTGTAGTTCCCTTACCCATCACACATACACAATAAACTGATAGTAAGTTAGAGGCTAACTTACCTCGATCGTCGCGTTCTATGAGAATAGAGCGCGAAACACGAGGAACTGCACAACAGCTGGAAGAGGAACACTCAAGTCCTTAAGATTTTCAATTCTGAACTCAATTGCCATATTGTGAGCACTTGCAACACTACGGGCAACGTGAGGTTTCACTATACTCGAAAGAGATAATTTGACTTCAGAAAACCTTTGCACTAAAACAAGTTCATTAAAATTATCAATAATAACCAACAAACAATTCCTTTCTCAATCCATATACTCTTAGCCATAGTCAACCACAAGATGACACCAGTCACCCCAGACTATAATCCATATACATCCACTGCTTCGGGACACTGTCATACAGTTTCCCAACACTACACCATACGCTCCACACTTCTCTGCTACGCCATCCAACCCTTCGTGACACGCCATCCGGTGTATCACGACTTAGTACAGAGTACACTCACGTGAACTCTCTTCCATTCACACTACAAAACCCATCACTGCGATACACGTCTCACGGTGCATCGCTACGCGACACGGAGTACGCGCTACGCGTACTTCCTTCGCTACAACACTCATCAACACGATGCACATCACACGATGCATCGCCATACCACACGGAGTACACTACATGCGTACTCCTTTCCTTCTACGACCCACATCACTACAGCGCACGTCGCGCGNGATCTACCATTCGGGGGGAATGGTAGTTGGGACTACCACAGTGAGATTTGATTACAAATCTCAGTAAGTTAACATAAAACTCACACACAGGTTAAAAATGCATGCATGGCAGTAAAAGCATAAATGCATAATTATAGTCATACATAAACATAGTATAACTTGACATATAGCATGACTTAACCAGAACTTAAGCGTGAACTGAACTTGACTTAACATGGCATGAACTTAAGCTTAAAACATAACATGAACAAACAACATAACATGAACGTGAAACATAACATGGACTTGAAATATAGCATGAACGTAAACCTGCATAACATAAATAAGAACTTGAAAATAACATAAACTTGAACATAACATGTACGTGAGTATAACATAACATGGACTTGATCTAAAACTTGACTTATCATGTATTTGATCTGAAACTGGACTTAACATAGACTTGGAATCTTATTCAATTGTCTTGATTAATAAGTGCGTTAATACGTACTCCACAGTTGTTGTGGTCCCACGTATTCAAGTAACATAAAACATAATACGTACTCCACAGTTGTTGTGGCCCCACGTATTCTACATGTCACAATTGCTGTGTCTCATGTAGTGTATGCTCCACAGTTGTTGTGGCCCCATACTTCATGCTCCACAGTTGTTGTGGCCCCATGAATACACATAACATAAAATATAATACGTACTCCACAGTTGTTGTGGCCCCACGTATTCTACATGTCACAATTGCTGTGTCTCATGTAGTGTATGCTCCACAGTTGTTGTGGCCCCATACTTTATGTAACATAAAATATAATACGTACTCCACAGTTGTTGTGGCCCCACGCATTATAAGTAACATAAATATAATACGTACTCCACAGTTGTTGTGGCCCCACGCATTATAAGTAACATAAATATAATACGTACTCCACAGTTGTTGTGGCCCCACGCATTATAAGTAACATAAGATATAATACGTACTCCACAGTTGTTGTGGCCCAGTCGCGCGGCGCGTCGCTGCATTACACAGAATACGCTACACGCGTATTCTCTTCACACAACCCGCCGTATCACATCTACGGCATCCATCTCACGCCTATACTTCACAGCACAGTCCACAAAACTACAAAATCAAGCCTAACACTTCACAACCACACTTCGTTTCACAACTACGCAGCGAACTCCACAAACACTAACTACACAGTCTACAGCCAACCAAATCAACTATGTTAAACATAAATAACTAAAGATAGAGGGTTAAGACGAGAGAGATGTGATTGCTGTCGGGAAAGAATCCAAAACTGATAATTTTAGCGGGCTGTTACACTGGTGGTTGCCACTTACCTAATTTTCACTATTGCAGTGGTAAAATTCAATGACATCCAAGAATAGAATCTGATGATAACTAATAGCCATTAGTGACCATTGGAATCCAATCGATGGAGGCCACCTTTGATCAACACTTACCTTCATTCAGAATTTTTGATAATTGTGATTACTGTAACAAAACTTTTATGTACAGTGACTTTAATCGTCGCTCAAAAAGACAGACAAAGTGGTGACAAGGAATGATGTTAAAATTAAATAGAATTAGTAGTTTTAAGGGTTGAAATTTCCAATTTTATAGTTTAAGGAATAAGTTTATTTGGTTTATCTTATTTTTAAAATTGTGTAATCGTTACATGACAATCCCTGATTAGAGCGTGTAAAATCAAATTTTGTACTATATTGTAACAACAGATTCTCTCTATAATCATCTTTCAAATTATCGATTTTACTGATCGTCCCCTCAACCATTAAGAAATTGCAATCTACTTCATGTTGACATACATATTAGTGATAGATGAATAAAGTATAATAACATGAAGAATGAAAATGTTTGAAAATAATAATAAAAATTAAAATAATGTAAAAAAATAAAAAATTGGGAGAAAATTGAACAATAAATTTTGAAAAACTCCAAAAAGTGGTAATGTAGAAATTTTGAAGATTGTTGTATCTTCGCCTTTCTATTTTTTCATTCTTTAATTATTTTTGGGGAAAGGGGGAATATTGTAAGTTTCCAAATATAATTTGGGTATTCTGGAGGTGATTGTCAAACTTGATATTTTGGAGGTGATTGCGTGTGGGGCATTTATGTATTTCATCTTTTATTTACGAACCAGATTAAGGGACATAGGAAATTGTAATAGCACTTTTCATTACGGATCAAGTAGATAATGCGAGTTGTAGATTTTAAGTTCAGGCCAGCGTTGTACAAGTTGATACATTGGCATGTTCGAAGTTTCATAGATATTTTAAGGTTCATAATTGAATGAAATCTAAATTCTAAATTAACATGGTCTGTGTGTTTGTATGCTCTATGAATATTGCTCGATTCAGGGACTACTTGTATTCAATATTAGTAATTGCTTTAATCCCTATGAACTTATCACCAGGCAGAGTTTACGAATCGTCAGAATGTAAACGAAGTCACTGATTGGTGGGATAGACACAAGTAACTTCATCAAGATTCAAACACAAACACGTGGGCCATTCAAACCATTGTGTCTTGTCCTTAGTTACGAAAATGCAACGCATAAATATCATTTTTGCCTCACACTTGATGTCTTCTTATATTTAATTGCCAATTCAAACTGTTACAATTGATGGGTTTGATACTCGGACAAATACATAAAACCATCTTATTTTATGAATGGAAAATTTGAGTCACAATTATTCTCTTCATTGGTTGAAACTTGAGAAGCTGGTTATTTACGAGAGTTGAGGCTGGGGGACCTCAAAAACGAGGAGGAGGGACAGAGGGATCATCGGGTTGTCGGTCGTTAGGGGCAGAGGGAGGAATAGGGCCCTTGTTGAGAGCATGATTAAAGCGATGATGAGGAGGTGAAGGAGGAGAGTCAGATGTCCTCTTGCTAGGCCCAGATGGAGGAATTGGTACACCTTTGGGCCTCATCTCGTAGTACATACCCTCTGACAAATGTCGTTGTTGTACTTTGATGTTGTCCAAGTTGGAGGCAACTTCTCCTCCTTGACCAATTCTGGCAGCCTCAGTATGAAAAACAGCCAGAACAAGCACGAGGGCCATGCACAACCATTTTTGACCGCCTACCTCCATCCTTTTCAATTTCCCAGGCTTCACTGTCTCAATTCTATTACCTCCTTTCACGTACGGCCACGCTTTAAATGACATCAAACTATTCCTATTTTAGGAATGATATTACTTTTCAATGGTCTTCAAGTTTCTTTGATATTGTACACTAATTCTCCAGCTATTTTAGTAATGATCGAAATTCTTGCTTATTTGAATTTGTCAACGAGGTATCCGTATCCGATTTCTTTTATAATTTGCTTTGCCACATATTCTTTTACTATTAGGAGAACACAACCAGCATAACATGTTAATATTTGATGGTAGGGCTTACTAAGTCTATCCACAAGTATAACATGTTGTATTTATCTCTTTTCAAGTGGTAAATAATGATCAATTCATAGAATCGTGAAAATCTACTTCCTTAACTATCCCTATTATTTAGGCATGATGAGAATTTTCATTAATTCCCCCATCTTCCATAGATGACTTATGATCATTCACTAGAAAAACCAAAAACAAAAAACCTATTACCTAATTCAACAAAAGAAATTCTTGCTTGCCAATTCTCCATCCCCAGCTCTGCCCAGGTGACCACTCGAAGACAAGTCCCTAGACTTGCCAGACCTCGTGAAACACAACGCTAACATGACTAATCCAATGTAGGTGAAATTTGAGCCAAATTAGTTAAATAATGACTTTCACTAGTATCTAAACCAATGCTAGTGCTCTTAGCTTATCAATTTATAACGAGGGGTCGGGTCTAGTCTATTGGCATTGGAAAATAAGACCTGGTTCCCATTTCTTTTGTCTCAATAAAAAATCAAATTTTCATCTTTTTTTTTTCTCTATAATATGAAATTTTTTAAATGAAAAATCACCCGTTCCCATTTATTGTCATGTTGTATGAGTTTATGTATCTCAAGAATGGTCCAAGGAAGACATATCCGTTTTTGCCCTATCTCCTCGATGTCATACTTTAAAACATGTATTCTATTTGATTATGGGGAAAATCAAGTCTATTGCCCTCAGCATGTAAATCCCAAAATGAATATAAGAAGACACAAATAATAAGATTTTATATTGTTTGGAAGGAAATAGTGGTAGATGTTTAGGAATTTTAAAGAACTCTATCGATAAGTTGTCTTTTTGATTTTCAAGAATCTAAAACACCACTACATCAGGTAGGTTCTTTGTCTAATTCCATTTACTACACTGTTATCCTCCCTCTCATTGCATGCTGGAGGTGATTTTTCAAAGCATTTCATGTTTGGGTATGCCCCAAAACCACCCTGTTAGAGAACCTTCCCCAACGTATCATCTAATTTGTAACTGGATTTATCTTAAGTTAGAATGTGAGGGTAAATGTGGCTTTTAGATTCACCCGTACCCAATCAGAATTTAATTTTTAATTTTTTAAAAAACATTAATTGTGGTTGCCAACAATCGTTAAATTTCGTTCGACCCTGGTGGTTGCCACTTACCTAATTTTCACTATTGCAGTGGTAAAATTCATTGACCTCCAAGAATAGAATCTGACGATAACTAATAGCCATTAGTGACCATTGGAATCCAATCGATGGAGGCCACCTTTGATCAACACTTACCTTCAGTCAGAATTTTTGATAATTGTGATAACTGTAACAAAACTTTTATGTATTGATAATTGATATTTTGGAGGTGATTGCGTGTGGGGCATTTATGTATTTCATCTTTTATTTGCGAACCAGATTAAGGGACTTAGGAAATTGTATTAGCACTTTTGATTACTGATCAAGTAGATAATGCGAGTTGTAGATTTTAAGTTCAGGCCATCGTTGTACAAGTTGATACATTGGAGCATGTTCCAAGTTTCATAGATATTTTAAGGTTCATAATTGAATGAAATCTAAATTCTAAATTAACGTGGTATGTGTGTTTGTATGCTCTATGAATATTGCTCGATTGAGGGACTACTTGTCTTCAATATTAGTAATTGCTTTAATCCCTATGAACTTATCACCAGGCAGAGTTTATGAATCGTCAGAATGTAAACGAAGTCACTGATTGGTGGGATAGACACAAGTAACTTCATCAAGATTCAAACACAAACACGTGGGCCATTCAAACCATTGTGTCTTGTGCTTAGTTACGAAAATGCAATGCATAAATATCATTTTTGCCTCACACTTGATGTCTTCTTATATATAATTGCCAATTCAAACTGTTACAAATGATGGGTTTGATACTCGGACAAATACATAAAACCATCTTATTTTATGAATGGAAAACTTGAGTCACAATTATTCTCTTCATTGGTTGAAACTTGAAAAGCTGGTTATTTACAGGAGTTGAGGCCGGGGGACCTCAAAAACGAGGAGGAGGGACAGAGGGATCATCGGGTTGTCGGTCGTTAGGGGCAGAGGGAGGAATAGGGCCCTTGTTGAGAGCATGATTAAAGCGATGATGAGGAGGTGAAGGAGGAGAGTCAGATGTCCTCTTGCTAGGCCCAGATGGAGGAATTGGTACACCTTTGGGCTTCATCTCGTAGTACATACCCTCTGACAAATGTCGTTGTTGTACTTTGTTGTTGTCCATGTTGGAGGCAACTTCTCCTCCTTGACCAATTCTGGCAGCCTCAGTATGAAAAACAGCCAGAACAAGCACGAGGGCCATGCACAACCATTTTTGACTGCCTACCTCTATCCTTTTCAATTTCCCAGGCTTCATTGTCTCAATTCTATTACCTCCTTTCACGTACGGCCACGCTTTAAATGACATCAAACTATTCCTATTTTAGGAATGATATTACTTTTCAATGGTCTTCAAGTTTCTTTGATATTGTACACTAATTCTCCAGCTATTTTAGTAATGATCGAAATTCTTGCTTATTTGAATTTGTCAGCGAGGTATCCGTATTCGATTTCTTTTATAATTTGCTTTGCCACATATTCTTTTACTATTAGGAGAACACAACCAGCATAACGTGTTAATATTTGATGGTAGGGCTTACTAAGTCTATCCACAAGTATAACATGTTGTATATATCTCTTTTCAAGTGGTAAATAATGTTCAATTCATAGAATCGTGAAAATCTACTTCCTTAACTATCCCTATTATTAGGCATGCCGAGAATTTTCATTAATTCCCCCATCTTCCATAGATGACTTATGATCATTCACTAGAAAAACCAAAAACAAAAAACCTATTACCTAATTCAACAAAAGAAATTCTTGCTTGCCAATTCTCCATCCCCAGCTCTGCCCAGGTGACCACTCGAAGACAAGTCCCTAGACTTGCCAGACCTCGTGAAACACAACGCTAACATGACTAATCCAATGTAGGTGAAATTTGAGCCAAATTAGTTAAATAATGACTTTCACTAGCATCTAAACCAATACTAGTGCTCTTAGCTTATCAATTTAAAACGAGGGATCGGGCCTAGTCTATTGGCATTGGAAAATAAGACCTGGTTCCCATTTCTTTTGTCTCAATAAAAAATCAAATTTTCATCTTTTTTTTTTCTCTAAAATATGAAATTTTTTAAATGAAAAATCTCTCGTTCCCATTTATTGTCATGTTGTATGAGTTTATGTATCTCAAGAATGGTCCAAGGAAGACATATCCTTTTTTGCCCTATCTCCTCGATGTCATACTTTAAAACATGTATTCTATTTGATTATGGGGAAAATCAAGTCTATTGCCCTCAGCATGTAAATCCCAAAATGAATATAAGAAGACACAAATAATAAGATTTTATATTGTTTGGAAGGAACTAGTGGTAGATGTTTAGGAATTTTAAAGAACTCTATCGATAAGTTGTCTTTTTGATTTTCAAGAATCTAAAACACCACTACATCAGGTAGGTTCTTTGTCTAATTCAATCTATTACACTATTATCCTCCCTCTCATTGCATGCTGGAGGTGATTTTTCAAAGCATTTCATGTTTGGGTATGCCCCAAAACCACCCTGTTAGAGAACCTTCCCCAACGTATCATCTAATTTGTAACTGGATTTATCTTAAGTTAGAATGTGAAGGTAAATATGGCTTTTATATTCACCCGTACCCAATCAGAATTTAATTTTTAATTTTTTAAAAAACATTAATTGTGGTTGCCAACAATCGTTGAATTTCGGTCGACCCTGGTGGTTGCCACTTACCTAATTTTCACTATTGCAGTGGTAAAATTCAATGACCTCCAAGAATAGAATCTGACGATAACTAATAGCCATTAGTGACTATTGGAATCCAATCGATGGAGGCCACCTTTGATCAACACTTACCTTCATTCAGAATTTTTGATAATTGTGATTACTGTAAGAAAACTTTTATCTACAGTGACTTTAATCGTCGCTACAAAAGACAGACAAAGTGGTGACCAGGAATGATGTAAAAATTCATTAGAATTAGTAGTTTTAAGGGTTGAAATTTCCAATTTTATAGTTTTAGGAATAAGTTTATTTGGTTTATCTTATTTTTAAAATTGTGTAATCGTTACATGACAATCTCTGATTAGAACGTGTAAAATCAAATTTTATACTATTTTGTAACAATAGATTCTCTCTATAATCATCTTTCAAATTATCGATTTTAATAATCGTCCCCTCAACCATTAAGAAATTGCAATCTACTTCATGTTGACATACATATTAGTGATAAATGAATAAAGTATAATAACATGAAGAATGAAAATGTTCCAAAATAATAATAAAAATTAAAATAATGTAAAAAAATAAAACATTGAGAGAAAATTGAACAATAAATTTTGAAAAACTCCAAAAAGTGGTAATGTAGAAATTTTGAAGATTGTTGTATCTTCGCCTTTCTATTTTGTCATTCTTTTATTATTTTTGGGGAAAGGGTGAATATTGTAAGTTTCCAAATATAATTTGGGTATTCTGGAGGTGATTGTCAAAATTGATATTTTGGAGGTGATTGCGAGTGGGGCATTTATGTATTTCTTCTTTTATTTATGAACCAGATGAAGGGACATAGGAAATTGTAATAGCACTTCTGATTACGGATTATGTAGATAATGCGAGTTGTAGATTTTAAGTTTAGGCTATCGTTGTACAAGTTGATACATTGGAGCATGTTCGAAGTTTCATAGATATTTTAAGGTTCATAATTGAATGAAATCTAAATTCTAATTTAACGTGGTATGTGTGTTTGTATGCTCTATGAATATTATTCGATTGAGGGACTACTTGTCTTCAATATAAGTAATTGCTTCAATCCCTATGAACTTATCACCAGGCAGAGTTTATGAATCGTCAGAATGTAAACGAAGTCACTGATTGGTGGGATAGACACAAGTAACTTCATCAAGATTCAAACACAAACACGCGGACCATTCAAACCATTGTGTCTTGTCCTTAGTTATGAAAATGCAACGCATAAATATCATTTTTGCCTTACACTTGATGTCTTCTTATATATAATTGCCAATTCAAACTGTTACAATTGATGGGTTTGATACTTGGACAAATACATAAAACCATCTTATTTTATGAATGGAAAATTTGAGTCACAATTATTCTCTTCATTGGTTGAAACATGAAAAGCTGGTTATTTACGAGAGTTGAGGCTGGGGGACCTAAAAAACGAGGAGTAGGGACAGAGGGATCATCGGGTTGTCCGTCGTTAGGGGCAGAGGGAGGAATAGGGCCCTTGTTGAGAGCTTGATTAAAGCGATGATGAGGAGGTGAAGGAGGAGAGTCAGATGTCCTCCTGCTAGGTCCAGATGGAGGAATTGGTACACCTCTGGGCTTCATCTCGTAGTACATACCCTCTGACAAATGTCGTTGTTGTACTTTGTTGTTGTCCAGGTTGGAGGGAACTTCTCCCCCTTGACAAATTCTGGCAGCCTCAATATGAAAAACAGCCAGAACAAGCACAAGGGCCATGCACAACCGTTTTTGACCGCCTACCTCCATCCTTTTGAATTTCCCAGGTTTCTCTGTCTCAATTCTATTTCCTCCTTTCACATACGGCCACCCTTTAAATGACATCAAACTATTCCTATTTTTGGAATGATATTACTTTTCAATGGTCTTCAAGTTTCTTTGATATTGTACACTAATTCTCCAGCTATTTTAGTAATGATCGAAAATTCTTGCTTATTTGAATTTGTCAACGAGGTATCCGTATCCGATTTCTTTTATAGATGTTTAGGAATTTTAAAGAACTCTATCGATAAGTTGTCTTTTTGATTTTCAAGAATCTAAAACACCACTACATCAGGTAGGTTCTTTGTCTAATTCCATCTATTACACTGTTATCCTCCCTCTCATTGCATGCGGGAGGTGATTTTTTTTTCAAAGCATTTCATGTTTGGGTATGCCCCAAAACCACCCTGTTAGAGGACCTTCCCCAACGTATCATCTAATTTGTAACTGGATTTATCTTAAGTTAGAATGTGAGGGTAAATGTGGCTTTTAGATTCACCCGTACCCAATCAGAATTTAATTTTTAATTTTTTAAAAAACATTAATTGTGGTTGCCAACAATCGTTGAATTTCGGTCGACCCTAGTGGTTGCCACTTACCTAATTTTCACTATTGCAGTGGTAAAATTCAATGACCTCCAAGAATAGAATCTGACGATAACTAATAGCCATTAGTGACCATTGGAATCCAATCGATGGAGGCCACCTTTGATCAACACTTACCTTCATTCAGAATTTTTGATAATTGTGATTATTGTAACAAAACTTTTATGTACAGTGACTTTAATCGTCGCTCCAAAAGACAGACAAAGTGGTGACTAGGAATGATGTAAAAATTAATTAGAATTAGTAGTTTTAAGGGTTGAAATTTCCAATTTTATAGTTTTAGGAATAAGTTTATTTTGTTTATCTTATTTTAAAATTGTGTAATCGTTACATGACAATCCCTGATTAGAGCGTGTAAAATCAAATTTTATACCATATTGTAACAACAGATTCTCTCTATAATCATCTTTCAAATTATCGATTTTAGTAATCGTCCCCTCAACCATTAAGAAATTGCAATCTACTTCATGTTGACATACATATTAGTGATAAATGAATAAAGTATAATAACATGAAGAATGAAAATGTTTGAAATTAATGATAAAAATTAAAATAATTTAAAAAAATAAAACATTGAGAGAAAATTGAACAATAATTTTTGAAAAACTCGAAATAGTGGTAATGTAGAATTTTTGAAGATTGTTGCATCTTCGTCTTTCTTTTTTGTCATTTTTTTTATTATTTTTGGGGAAAAGGGGTATATTGTAAGTTTCTAAATATAATTTGGGTATTCCGGAGGTGATTGTGAAAATTGATATTTTGGAGGTGATTGCGAGTGGGGCGTTTAGGTATTTCTTCTTTTATTTATGAACCAGATCAAGGGACATAGGAAATTGTAACAGCACTTTTGATTACGGATCATGTAGATAATGCGAGTTGTAGATTTTAAGTTCAGGCCATTGTTGTACAAGTTGATACATTGGAGCATATTCGAAGTTTCATAGATATTTTAAGGTTCATAATTGAATGAAATCTAAATTGTAATTTAACGTGGTATGTGTGTTTGTATGCTCGATGAATATTGCTCGATTGAGGGACTACTTGTCTTCAATATTAGTAATTGCTTCAATCCCTATGGAGTTATCACCAGGCAGAGTTTATGAATCGTCAGAATGTAAACGAAGTCATTGATTGGTGGGATAGACACAAGTAAGTAACTTCATCAAGATTCAAACACAAACATGCGGACCATTCGAACCATTGTGTCTTGTCCTTAGTTACGAAAATGCAACGCATAAATATCATTTTTTGCCTCACACTTGATGTCTTCCTATATATAATTGCCAATTCAAACTGTTACAATTGATGGGTTTGATACTCGGACAAATACATAAAACCATCTTATTTTATGAATGAAAAATTTGAGTCACAATTATTCTCTTCATTGGTTGAAACTTGAAAAGCTGGTTATTTACGAGAGTTGAGGCCGTTGGACCTCAAAAACGAGGAGGAGGGATAGAGGGATCATCGGGTTGTCGGTCGTTAGGGGCAGAGGGAGGAATAGGGCCCTTGTTGAGAGCATGAGTGAAGCGGTGATGAGGAGGTGAAGGAGGAGAGTCAGAGGGATCATCGGGTTGTCGGTCGTTAGGGGCAGAGGGAGGAATAGGGTGATTGAGCAGAATTATTGCATTCTTAATGCTTTTAAAACCAATATATCTTAATTCTTTCATTACTTTATCATTGGTTTTATATGGAAAAATGAATAAATCAAAGTTGTGATTTTAATTGATTAAAAGCATGAATTTCTGCTTGAATTCTACCAACTATTGATTACTGTGCATTCTGGTCCATAATCTTTCTTGCTTTCCATTATCATTTGCGTTTGTACCATTGTTCTTCTTGTTCTTCATGTTCATAAAGTTTCTTGAGCTATCTTTCCAGCTGTTGGGTTCAATCCATGAACCTCAAAAGATAGAAGCACTTCTTACCATCCGTGAGTGGAAGTTGCTCAAGCTAACCTTTCATTTGTGTTATTTTGTTGTTGAGTGTTTTCTTTCTTTAATCTCCATCCCCATTTTTTGTGCATGCCATGGTTCATTATGTTCATGCCTTGTTCATACTTTGTCTTGAGCTTTCCCACCATTCAAACACTCCCAAACCCATCTAACCTCATACACGGCCACACCAATCACCCCACATCATGCTCACCAAAACCGTGACTCACCATTGCCCTCCAACAAGCCACCAAATTTCCAAGCCCTAGCACCCACTTGTCATCTAACCCATCCCTCATTTCCCTCAAACCTAGCCACCACCTAAAAAGTGGTCATTTGCCTTTCCATTAGCTAATTTGCCCTTAGTCATTTCGTCTAGCTACCATCTCACCAATGGATCCCTTCATCCATAAATCCTAGCCATCCATCCCATTGCTCCATCAATCTAGGATGACCCTAAACCGCCACCTTAAAAATATGCCTAGACAAATTGTTTTTTCAAAAGGCCAAAAAAGCAAGCTTTCCACCCCTAATTTTGGCCACTACACAAATTGTTTTTCCAAAAGGCCAAAAAAAAGAAGCAAAAGACAAAAAAAAAAAAAAAAACACAACAAAACTCCCATTTCTTTATTCCACATTTCGGCAACCACCAAGAACAAACCCCACTTATTTGCCTTTTCATTTAACAATTCGGCAACCACCAAGAACAAACCCCACTCAATTTGCCTTTCCACTAATCAAGTCCACCCCTAATTTCGGAAAACCCTACTTTCCCACTACCCATGTGAAGCCTTAAGCTCACTCCACCGAAATTTGATGCCACCTCACACTTAGTCCAAAAACTTTAGATGCCAAAAATACCACACGGATCACTATGGCACCTAACCTAGCCGACCACACAAAAGACCCCAATCATTCCAATCCAAGCCATGATCCTTCATTCCATTTTAGCAAAACCATTCGGCCAACACAGGGGAAGGAGACTAACCATATCACCTTGTTCTTTCCATGCACTACACGGATCTATACACTTAGGATACCAATAATCATCCTTTCCACCACAAAAACAAGAAAACTTCATCAACCTAAGACCCTCCATGGCAGTGTAAGCTCAAGGCAAAGCAAGTTAGCTAGGCTCTTTCGGTTATCATCATCTCAAGGCGGCTTGGAGCTGAAAAATTCTGTTTTGAGTAAGAGAAACACTTAGAATTCATGTTTTCCATTGATTTTCATTCAGATTCGAAGAAGAGGTTTCATACAAGCAATCATTCAAGCAACTACACATTTTCCACTGGATCATTCACTCAAATTGAAGCACATTTAAGAACTCCTTGAGGAGTCCAATTGCCACGGCAGCTCATCCTCCTCCACCAGCTCGAATCTTCATCTCCATTCAATTGACTCGATTATTTCTTTCCCTACTTGCTATTTCAATTCAGTTTTAAGTTTCTGCATTATTTTGGAGATTTTTGGCTTAGAAGTTTGAACGATTTTTCTGTTATTCATTTTGTTGCCCAGATGACTAACACAAGAGGGGAGGTGAATTGAGTTGTATTTAAAAAAATAACAATTATAAATCAAATATACAATATAAAATATAAACAAAATATGAAACAACAATAAATATAAAGAGTAAGGGTAAGAGAGAAGCAAACTCAGTATGTTAACGAGGTTCGGCCCCACTGCCTACGTCCTCGCCTCAAGCTACCCCTTGAGGATCCCCGAATTCACTATTCAATCTCCTTCAGGTGGAGATAGAAACCTATTACACCTTTGAACAACACCGCTACAAAGGATCCGTGTAGAACACCCTCTACACTTGCAATCACCTTACACGTGGTGATTCAACGATTTCCTATGTAGAACACTTTCTACACGCACAATGTACACACCCTTTTACTGATACAAGAATTGATAGTGGGTAGGATATCAGAAAACACTCCTCAATGAGTGAAATAAGAACAATACAAGCACAAACTATATCTCTCAAAATGAACAAGGGTTAAGGCTCAATGCTTAGAGAAGAGAGAATGAAAGCTTTGAATGAGAGTTGTATGCTCTTGGTGTTGTAAATGTGAAGCTCTCAAATGATTTATTTATAGGCATATGAGACTTTATATTCAAATTAAAAAAGATTCACATGTCAAAAACATCATCATTCATTTTTCAAAAATTTCAAACCTAATCTTTTTACTTTTTGCATATGACAAAAGGAGCACACTTTGCTTTTCAAAAATTTCAAACCTAATTTTTTACTTTTTGCATATGACAAAAGGAGCACACTTTACTTTTCAAAATATTCAAACAAAGGCATCTTCCTTTTGCATAAGTCAAGAAAAGCATCACATTTAGTTCATGTTATTTATTTTTATTGCTTCATTAAGCTTCCATTTTAAGAGTGATTATAATTGCTATGGTTTAATTTGAGAATTTGTAATTTGGATACAATGATGAACTCTAGAACATTGATTTTGGGTTTTTCAATTTTCAGTGCATGTTTGTCAATTACTTTCTAATCTAGTTTAATTCTTAATTTAGTTTTATTAATTTCTAAATTTAATCTATTAGTCATTTACATTCCAATCTGACAATAAAAAAAAATCTAAAAATATGAATCTAGTCCATGACTAGTAACCTCTTCCATCCATTGCACATACCATCTGCTTATTTTCCCTTTGTGAAGTTTTTCACATTTTTCAACGAGTTTAATTTTAAGTAACTTTCCCTGAGGAGACGATCTAGGAATTTATTCCTAATTATTACACGACATCCTCCTGCACTTGGGATAGCATTAGTTCTACTCATTTTTGAGTGAGTCATAGGGCCCTTGTTGAGAGCATGATTAAAGCGGTGATGAGGAGGTGAAGGAGGAGAGTCAGATGTCCGCTTGCTAGGCCCAGATGGAGGAAGTGGTACACCTTTGGGCTTCATCCCGTAGTACATACCCTCTGACAAATCTCGTTATTGTACTTTGTTGTTGTCCAAGTTGGAGGCAACTTCTTCTCCTTGACCAATTCTGGCATCCTCAATATGAAAAACAGCCAGAACAAGCACAAGCGCCATGCACAACCGTTTTTGACCGCCTACCTCCATCCTTTTCAATTTCCCAGGCTTCACTGTCTCAATTCTATTACCTCCTTCCACATGCGTCCACCCTTTAAATGACATCAAACTATTCCTATTTTAGGAATGATATTACTTTTCAATGGTCTTCAAGTTTCTTTGATATTGTACACTAATTCTCCATCTATTTTAGTAATGATCAAAATTCTTGCTTATTTGAATTTGTCAACGAGGTATCCGTATCCAATTTCTTTTATAATTTCTTTGCCACATATTCTTTTACTATTAGGAGAACACAACCAACATAACGTGTTAATATTCGATGGCAGGGCTTACTAAGTCAATCCACAAGTATAACATGTTGTATTTATCTCTTTTCAAGTGGTAAATAATGATCAATTCATAGAATCGTGAAAATCTACTTCCTTAACTATCCCTATTATTTAGGCATGATGAGAATTTTCATTAATTCCCCCATCTTCCATAGATGACTTATGATCATTCACTAGAAAAACCAAAAACAAAAAACCTATTACCTAATTCAACAAAAGAAATTCTTGCTTGCCAATTCTCCATCCCCAGCTCTGCCCAGGTGACCACTCGAAGACAATTCCCTAGACTTGCCAGACCTCGGGAAACACAACGCTAACATGACTAATCCAATGTAGGTGAAATTTGAGCCAAATTAGTTAAATAATGACTTGCACTAGCATCTAAACCAATACGAGTGCTCTTAGCTTATCAATTTATAGCGAGGGGTCGGGCCTAGTCTATTGGCATTGGAAAATAACACCGGGTTCCCATTTCTTTTGTCTCAATAAAAAACCAAATTTTCATCTTTTTTTTTTCTCTAAAATATGAAATTTTTTAAATGAAAAATCACCCGTTCCCATTTATTGTCATGTTGTATGAGTTTATGTATCTCAAGAATGGTGCAAGGAAGACATATCCTTTTTTGCCCTATCTCCTCGATGTCATACTTTAAAACATGTATTCTATTTGATTATGGGGAAAATCAAATCTATTGCCCTCAGCATGTAAATCCCAAAATGAATATAAGAAGACACAAATAATAAGATTTTATATTGTTTGGAAGGAAATAGTGGTAGATGTTTAGGAATTTTAAAGAACTCTATCGATAAGTTGCCTTTTTTATTTTCAAGAATCTAAAACACCACTACATCAGGTAGGTTCTTTGTCCAATCCCATCTATTACACTGTTATCCTCCCTCTCATTCCATGCTGGAGGAGATTTTTCAAAGGATTTCATGTTTGGGTATGCCCCAAAACCACCCCGTTAGAGAACCTTCCTCAACGTATCATCTAATTCATAATTGGATTTATCTCAAGTTAGAATGTGAGGGTAAATGAGGCTTTTACACTCACCCGTACCCAATCATAATTTAACTTTTAATTTCTTAAAAAACATTAATTGTGGTTGACAACAATCGTTGAAGTTCGGTCGACCCTGGTGGTTGCCAATTACCTAATTTTGACTATTGCTGTGGTAAAATTCAATGACATCCAAGAATAGAATCTGACGATAACTAATAGCCATTAGTGACCATTGGAATCCAATCGATGGAGGCCACCTTTGATCAACACTTACCTTCATTCAGAATTTTTGCTAATTTGGAATACTGCAACAAAAATTTTATGTACAGTTACTTTAATCGTCGCTCCAAAAGACAGACAAAGTGGTGACCGGGAATGATGTAAAAATTAATTAGAATTAGTAGTTTTAAGGGTTGAAATTTCCAATTTTATAGTTTTAGGAATAAGTTTATTTGGTTTATCTTATCTTTAAAATTGTGTAATCATTACATGACAATCCGTGATTAGAGCGTGTAAAATGAAATTTAATACTACATTGTAACAACAGATTCTCTCTATAATCATCTTTCAAAGTATTGATTTTAGTAATCGTCCTCTCAACCAATAAGAAATTGCAATCTCCTTCATGTTGGCATACATATTAGTGATAAATTAATAAAGTATAATAACATGAAGAATGAAAATGTTTGAAAATAATTATAAAAAATAAAACATTGAGAGAAAATTGAACAATACATTTTGAAAAACTCCAAAAAGTGGTCATGTAGAATTTTTGAAGATTGTTGTATCTTCGTCTCTCTATTTTTTCATCTTTTTATTATTTTCGGGGAAAAGGGGTATATTGAAAGTATCTAAATATAATTTACGTATTCTGGAGCTGATTGTCAAAATTGATAATTTGGAGGTGATTGCGAGTGGGGCGTTTATGTATTTCTTCTTTTATTTATGAACCAGATGAAGGGACATAGGTAATTGTAATAGCACTTCTGATTACAGACCATGTAGATAATGCGAGTTGTAGATTTTAAGTTCAAGCCAACATTGTACAGGTTGATACATTGGAGCATGTTCGTAGTTTCAAAGATATTTTAAGGTTCATAATTGGATGAAATCTAAATTCTAATTTAACGTGGTATGTGTGTTTGTATGCTCTATGAATATTGCTCGATTGAGGGAGACTACTTGTCTTCAATATTTGTAATTGCTTCAATCCCTATGAACTTATCACCAGGCAGAGTTTATGAACCGTCATAATGTAAACGAAGTCACTGATGGGTGGGATAGACACAAGTAAGTTCATCAAGATTCAAACACAAACATGCAAACCATTGTGTCTTGTCCGTAGTTACGAAAGTGCAACGCATAAATATCATTTTTTCCTCACACTTGATGTCGTCTTATATATAATTGCCAATTCAAACTATCACAATTGATGGGTTTGATACTCGGACAAATATATAAAACCATCTTATTTTATAAATGGAAAATTTGAGTCACAATTATTCTCTTCATTGGTTGAAACTTGAAAAGCTGGTTATTTACGAGAGTTGAGGCCGTGGGACCTCAAAAACGAGGAGGAGGGACCGAGGGATCATCGGGTTGTCAGTCGTTAGGGGCAGAGGGTGGAATAAGGCCCTTGTTGAGAGCATGATTAAAGCGATGATGTGGAGGTGAAGGAGGAGAGTCAGAGGGATCATCGGGTTGTCGGTCGTTAGGGGCAGAGGGAGGAATAGGGCCCTTGTTGAGAGCATGATTAAAGCGATGATGAGGAGGCGGAGGAGGAGTGTCAGATGTCCTCTTGATTGAGCCGAGATATTGCATATTTTAGATATTTAAAACCAATGTATTTTAAATTCCTTATGATATTATTATTGGTTTTAGATGGAAAAATGGTTAATAAGCATAAATACGAGTTGTGATTTTTAATTGATTAATATCATGTTTATGCTTAATTTTATAACTAAGATATAATTGGGCAATATCTATTCAAATATATAACATATTTTTTTTTATATTTATTTTTTGAGTGTTATTTCTTTCTTAATATTTTCAGTTTGAATAAAATTCAAAGGGTTAGTTTCCTAAAAAGGAGAGAGATGTCAGTGTTTTTCAATGAAAGAAAAGAAGTGAGTCGATCATGGGGATTTGCATGAGTCGGTGGAGAATTTTTCTGGAGTAAAGAGGGAATTTTCCGGGGACTGAAAGTAGAGTGTTATGTGGAGAGTTGAGAGTAGAAGAGGATGTTGGGATTTATTTTTGAGAGAGTTGACGTTGGAGAGTTTTTATGGAAAGTCAAAAATTGAGGACAACAGAATAAACAAATGCAAAAGATCCCACGGAAGAAGCTGAAATCACTCAAACCTCAAAGCAACTTGCAGCAGAAATTTTGGACAGCAGCAACTTGCAGCAGAAAACTTGGACCACGGCAGCAGCAACTTGCACCTGCAGAAAATACAAAAACACATGCAGGAAAATAAGCATCAGCTCAGACATGCATATGCAGAGGAGAGGAAACACTTGGGCCCACGGGAGATGCATCACTCGGACAGCAATGCAGAAAATACACAAGCACAAACACATGCAGAAAAGCTGGAAAAAGCACATGCAGAAATGCAAAAATGTAGAAAACAGAAATGCAGAAATGCAGAAAATAGAAAATAGAAATGCAGAAAAAAAAAAGTCAGCAGTTCAGAAAACCAGAAAATTAAACTCACACATGTACCTGGACAGCAGCAAAGAAAGCAAAGTCTTTCACGGCACCTTCACCTCAAAGCAGAAAGTCTTTCACGGCACCTCAACACTCAAAGCTGCAACCCATCACAGCAAACCAATACATGCATCAGTCACGGAAAAGAAAAGAAAGAAAACAAGCTGGAACTCCAAAGCACATGCAGTTCAACTTGCACCTGCAGGAAGACACAACCACATGCAGAAAAATGAAAATAAAGTAACGCAACTCACGGGAGAAAAACCAGAAAAGTTAGACTCACACACATGCAGACAAAACAGCACACTTGCAGCAGATAAAACAGCAGCAACATCCACCGAAAGTAATGCAGAAAGCTAACAAATGCAGAAAATGCACATGCAGTCCACGGAAAAATGATGCAGAAAAATCATGCAGAAAAAAAAACAGATGTAGAAAAATAGATCATGGCTGGAATTCATGCACCGAAAACATGAATAAATCACGGACATAAATTTCTCATGCAGACTCTATAAAACCAGGAGAGACTTACGGACTGCAAGGGGAGAAAGACAGAATTTTCTGCTTAGTTTTCATTTTTAGTTTCATTTTTATCTCATTCGGCAGTTGTTGTTTCATTTTACTTCATTTTCAGTTTCATTTCATTCGGCAGTTGTTGTTTAATTTTACTTCATTTTCAATTTCATTTCTTTAGAGAAGCATTCGGTTGGGCATCATTTTTTTAATTTTTCCTGGTTTCTCGCTGGAAGGAAGCTCTCTCTCAGCTAGTTATTTTTTATTATTAGGTGGTAGCTTCATTTTTTCTTGTTTTACTATACTCTGTTTTCGGAGAGACCTTAGGACAAACGGAACCAAGTTTTCAATTATAGTTTTTAGCATCTTTCGTTCCATACGGGAGGTGGCGAGCAGCTCTTTTTAATTTTTTTTTTTTTTTTTTTTTTACGTTGGGATTTCTTTAGAGAAGCAGGAGAGATCAATTTAATGGTTCTTCTTTAGCTTCTGCAGTAGAATTCCAGACCTTAGGTGGGAGGCGGCTAGTTGTTGTATTTTTATTGTTTCTCTATTTTGATGGTAGATGGACGGTTGTTTTTTTTTTTTACGTTGAAGCATTTTACGTTAAAGATGGAAGCTAAGAGTTTTGAGTTTAATTTTCATTCAGCATTTATTTTTTTTACTTTTGGTTCTGGCGTTCGGCGTATTTGATTTTGTTTTCGGCATCTTTAGTTTTATTCTTTTTGGACGCCGGGATTCATTTCTTTTTACCTTTCATTTTCATCATTTGTGGAGTTATTTTCATTTCTTCTTAGTTTTCATTCGGCGGCCAGTCTTTATTTTTTTTTTCTTTTCTCTTCTTGTTTTATGATATCGTTGTCCAGAGCTTAGGGGTCGGTTTCATTTTTATGGCTTTGCTTAGATTAATTTTTGTTGAACAAGTCTCATTTTTCGGCAGCTTTAGTTTTATTTATTTATTTTTTTGGATATTTCGTTGAGTAATTTATTTTTTGTTTACTTATTACGTGTTATTTATTTTTTTTTCGCATTTCTTTAATCTTTCTTGTCTTTGAGTATTTTCAATTTTCAGTTTGTATTTTATTAATTATTTTCTAATCTAGTTTAATTCTTAATTTAGTTTTATTAATTCTGAATTTAATCTTTTAGTCATTTACATTTCAAATCCGATAATCAAAAATCTAAAAACATGAATCTAGTCCATGACTAGTAAAATTTCCATCCATTGCACATACCATTTATTTTTTTCTTTGTGAAGTTTTTCACAATTTTTCAACGAGTTTAAATTTTGAGTAAACTTTCCCTGAGGAGACGATCTAGGAATTTATTACTTATTATTACACGACATCCTCCTGCACTTGGGAGAGCATTAGTGCTACTCATTTTTGAGTGAGTCACCTCTTGCTAGGCCCAGATGGACGAAGTGGTACACCTTTGGGCTTCATCCCGTAGTACATACCCTCTGACAGATCTCGTTGTTGTACTTTGTTGTTGTCCAAGTTGGAGGCAACTTCTCCTCCTTGACCAATTCTGGCAGCCTCAATATGAAAAACAGCCAGAACAAGCACAAGGGCCATGCACAACCATTTTTGACCGCCTACCTCCATCGTTTTCAATTTCCCAGGCTTCACTGTCTCAATTCTATTACCTCATTTCACATATGGCCACCCTTTAAATGACATCAAACTATTCCTATTTTAGGAATGATAATACTTTTCAATGGTCTTCAAGTTTCTTTGATATTGTACACTAATTCTCCATCTATTTTAGTAAGGATCGAAATTCTTGCTTATTTGAATTGGTCAACGAGGTATCCGTGTCCTATTTCTTTTATAATTTGGATTGCCACATATTCTTTTACTATTAGGAGAACACAACCAGCATAACGTGTTAATATTCGATGGTAGGGCTTACTAAGTCTTGCCACAAGTATAACATGTTGTATTTATCTCTTTTCAAGTGGTAAATAATGATCAATTCATAGAATCGTGAAAATCTACTTCCTTAACTATCGCTATTATTTAGGCATGATGGGAATTTTCATTAATTCCCCCATCTTCCACAGATGACTTTTGATCATTCTCTAGAAAACCAAAAACAAAAAACCTGTTACCTAATTCAACAAAAGAAATTCTTGCTTGCCAATTCTCCATCCCCAGCTCTGCCCAGGTGACCACTCAAAGACAAGTCCCTAGACTTGACAGACCTCGTTAAACACGACGCTAACATGACTAACCCAATGTAGGGGAAATTTGAGCCAAATTAGTTAAATAATGACTTTCACTAGCATCTAAACCAATACCAGTGCTCTTTGCTTATCAATTTATAGCGATGGGTCTGGCCTAGGCTATTGGCATAGGAAAATAACACCCGGTTCCCATTTCTTTTGTCTCAATAAAAATTCAAAATTTCATCTTTTTTTTTTTCTCTAAAATATGAAATTTTTTAAATGAAAAATCACCTGTTCCCCTTTATTGTCATGCTGTATGAGTTTATGTATCTCACGAATAGTCCAAGGAAGACATCCTTTTTTGCCCTATTTCCTTGATGTCATACTTTAAAACATGTATTCTATTTGATTATGGGGAATATCAAATCTATTACCCTCAGCATGTAATATTCCAAAATGAATATAAAAAGACACAAATAATAAGATTTTATATTGTTTGAAAGGAAATAGTGGTAGATGTTTAGGAATTTTAATGAACTCTATCGATAAGTTGTCTTTTTAATTTTCAAGAATCTAAAACACCATTACATAAGGTAGGTTCTTTGTCTAATCCCATCTATTACACTGTTATCCTCCCTCTCATTGCATGCTGGAGGTGATTTTTCAAAGCATTTCATGTTTGGGTATGCCCCAAAACCACCCCGTTAGAGAACCTTCCTCAACGTATCATCTAATTCGTAACTGGCTTTATCTTAAGTAAGAATGTGAGGGTACATGAGACTTTTACACTCACCCGTACCCAATCAGAATTTAATTTTTAATTTTTTGAAAAACATTAATTGTGGTTGCCAACAATCGTTGAATTTCGGTCGACCCTGCTGGTTGCCAATTACCTAATTTTGACTATTGCAGTGGTAAAATTCAATGACCTCCAAGAATAGACTCTGACGATTACTAATAGCCATTAGTGACCATTGGAATCCAATGGATGGAGGCCACATTTGATCAACACTTACCTTCATTCAGAATTTTTGATAATTGTGACTACTGTAACAAAAATTTTATGTACAGTTACTTAGTCGTCGCTCCGAAAGACAGACAAAGTGGTGACCAGGAATGATGTAAAAATTAATTAGAATTAGTAGTTTTAAGGGTTGAAATTTCCAATTTTATAGTTTTTGGAATAAGTTTATTTGGTTTATCTTATTTTTAAAATTGTGTAATCATTACATGACAATCCATGATTAAAGCGTGTAAAATGAAATTTTATACTACATTGTAACAATAGATTCTCTCTATAATCATCTTTCAAACTATCGATTTTAGTAATCGTCCTCTCAACCATTAAGAAATTGCAATCTACTTCATGTTGGCATAAATATTAGTGATAAATGAATAAAGTATAATAACATGAAGAATGAAAATGTTTGAAAATAATGATAAAAATTAAAATAATTTAAAAAAATAAAACATTGAGAGAAAATTGAACAATAAATTTTGAAAAACTCCAAAAAGTGGTAATGTAGAATTTTTGAAGATTGTTGTATCTTCGTCTTTCTATTTTGTCATTTTTTTATTATTTTTGGGGAAATTGGGTATATTGAAAGTTTCTAAATATAATTTGGGTATTCTGGAGGTGATTGTCAAAATTGATATTTTGGAGGTGATTGCGAGTGGGGCGTTTATGTATTTCTTCTTTTATTTATGAACCAGATGAAGGGACATAGGAAATTGTAATAGCACTTCTGATTACAGATCATGTAGATAATGCGAGTTGTAGATTTTAAGTTCAGGCCATCGTTGTACAAGTTGATACGTTGGAGCATGTTCGAAGTTTCAAAGATACTTTAAGGTTCATAATTGGATGAAATCTAAATTCTAATTTAACGTGGTATGTGTGTTTGTATGCTCTATGAATATTGCTCGATTGAGGGAGACTACTTGTCTTCAATATTAGTAATTGCTTCAATCCCTATGAACTTATCACCAGGCAGAGTTTATGTATCATCAGACTGTAAACAAAGTCACTGATGGGTGGGATAGACACAGGTAACTTCATCAAGATTCAAACACAAACATGCGGACCATTCAAACTATTACGTCTTGTCATCAATATCATTTTTTCCTCACACTTGATGTCGTCTTATATATAATTGCCAATTCAAACAGTTACAATTGATGGGTTTGATACTCGGACAAATACATAAAACCATCTTATTTTATAAATGGAAAATTTGAGTCACAATTGTTGTCTTCATTGGTTGAAACTTGGAAAGCTGGTTATTTACGAGAGTTGTGGCCATGGGACCTCAAAAATGAGGAGGAGGGACAGAGGGATCATCGGGTTGTCGGTCGTTAGGGGCAGAGGGAGGAATAGGGCCCTTGTTGAGAGCATGATTAAAGCGATGATGAGGAGGTGAAGGAGGAGAGTCAGACGGATAATCAGGTTGTCGATCGTTAGGGGCAGAGGGAGGAATAGGGCCCTTGTTGAGAGCATGATTAAAGCGATGATGAGGAGGTGAAGGAGGAGAGTCAGATGTCCTCTTGCTAGGCCCAGATGGAGGAAGTGGTACGCCTTTGGGCTTCATCCCGTAGTACATACCCTTTGACAGATCTCGTTGTTGTAATTTGTTGTTGTCCAAGTTCAAGGCAACTTCTCCTCCTTGACCAATTTTGGCAGCCTCAATATGAAAAACAGCCAGAACAAGCACAAGGGCCATGCACAACCGTTTTTGACCGCCTACCTCCATCTTTTTCAATTTCCCAGGCTTCACTATCTCAATTCTATTACCTCCTTTCACATACGGCCACCCTTTAAATGACATCAAACTATTCCTATTTTAGGAATGATAATACTTTTCAATGGTCTTCAAGTTTCTTTGATATTGTACACTAATTCTCCATCTATTTTAGTCATGATCGAAATTCTTGCTTATTTCAATTTGTCAACAAGGTATCCGTATCTGATTTCTTTTATAATTTGCTTTGCCACATATTCGTTTACTATTTGGAGAACACAACCAGTATAACGTGTTAATATTTGATGCTAGGGTTTACAAAGTCTATGCAGAAGTATAACATGTTGTATTTATATATTTTGAAGTTGTCAATAATGATCAATTCATAGAATCGTGAAATCTACTTCCTTAACTATCCCTATTATTTAGGCATGATGAGAATTTTCATGAATTCCCCTATCTTCCATAGACGACTTATGATCATTCACTAGAAAAACCAAAAACAAAAAACCTGTTACCTAATTCAACAAAAGAAATTCTTGCTTGCCAATTGTCCGTCCCGAGCTCTACCCAGGTGACCACTCGAAGGCAAGTCCCTAGACTTGCCAGACCTCGTGAAACACGACGCTAACATGACTAATCTAATGTAGGTGAAATTTGAGCCAAATTAGTTAAATAATGACTTTCACAAGCATCTAAACCAATACCGGTGCTCTTAGCTTATCAATTTATAGCGAGGGGTCGGGCCTAGGCTTTTGGCATTGGAAAATAACACTCTGTTGCCCGGATGACTAACACAAGAGGGGGGGTAAATTGAGTTGTATTTAAAAAAATAACAATTATAAATCAAATATACAATATAAAATATAAACAAAATATGAAACAACAATAAATATGAAGAGTAAGGGTAAGAGAGAAGCAAACTCAGTATGTTAACGAGGTTCAGCCCCACTGCCTACGTCCTCGCCTCAAGCTACCCCTTGATGTAACAGCCCGCTAAAATTATCAGTTTTGGATTATTTCCCGACAGCAATCACATCTCTCTTGTCTTTACCCTCATCTGGAATCACGCGTATAGATTATCTTTTCCGTAAATCACGTAATTTGTTCTTCACCGACAGCTGTAAAATCATGAACAGTTTTATCTTAAGCGTTGTACCTCGATGGCGTTTTTCCGGATCTTATCCATCGAATTTCAAAGTATTAAATAAGCTTGTTTTTAAAGTAGCACAATTATAATAATTTAATGAGTTCTGAAAATATTATAATTGTGGATATTTATTTAGATTAAATATTTTAATTGTTTTAAGATATTAAGAGGTTTAATTTTACGTTGAAAATTCTTATTTAAATTTAAGTGTTTTATGCACTTTGATTAATTAACGGTACTTTATCATTTTTATATAATGATGAAGAAATATTATTTTATAAATTTTAGTTTATAAAATAATATTCTACCTTAATTCATCATAGTGTTTTATTTAAAGTGTTTTATTTAAAATAAAACATTTACGCGTTTTTAATCAGTGTTTTAACTCACTGTTGGTTTATTTGAGAATCCCGAAATGTAGGATTGAAGCGATATACTCTGGCCCTACCTTTTTTCTCTTCACTTTTTCTCTTTTTCTTTTTATTTT